>CAMOHE010053658.1:0-72962 GCA_946598075.1 Artocarpus hirsutus
CTTGATTTCAATGAGGTACAAAACAAAAGGAAACATAAGGGAGTACATCATGCAGATGTCTCATCTTACTTCAAGATTAAAGACACTAGATCTGGAAATTTCTGAGGATCTTCTAGTGCATCTTGTCTTAATTTCTCTTCCTGCACAATTCAGTCAATTCAAGATCAGTTACAACTGCCAGAAAGAGAAATGGACTCTTAATGAGTTAATTTCTTATTGTGTGCAAGAGGAAGAAAGACTGAAGCAAGAGAAGACTGAAAATGCTCACTTGGCTAGCACCTCTAAGGACAAGAAGAAGAAAAGAAAGAGTAATGAAGCTACTAAAGGTCCAGTACAAAAGAAACAAAATAAGAATAATAAGGATGAAAATCATACTTGTTTCTTTTGTGGTAAACCTGGACACATGAAGAAGGTTTGCATCAAGTATCATGCTTGGCGTGCAAAGAAAGGTAAGCTTCTTAATTTGATTTGTTCTGAGGTTAATTTGACTTTAGTGCCAAGACACACTTGGTGGATTGATTCAGGTGCCACTACTCGTATAAGTGTGTCTATGCAGGGTTGCCTCAGCTGTCGAAAGCCGATTGATGCTAAAAGATTCATCTATGTGGGAGATGGCAAATCAGTAGAAGTTGAAGCAATAGGGCATTTTAGGTTATTGTCAAGTTCTATTCATTATTTGGATTTGAAAGACACATTTGTTGTACCGTCATTTAGACGAAATTTAATTTTTATTTCTGCTTTGGACAAATTTGGATACTGTTGTTCATTTAAAAATAGTCAGTTTAGTCTTTCTTTAAATTCAAATGTTATTGGTACCGGTTCTTTATCATTTCAAGATAACCTATATTTGCTTGACACAGTTGCTTCTTATAATGAAACCTTGCATGTTAGTTCTTGTGGCATAAAATGTAAATTAACCAATGAGAATTCCGTTGTATTATAGCATAAGTGATTAGGACATATTTCAAGGAAAAGGATGGAAAGGCTTATGTCAGATGGAATTCTTAATTCCCCTAATTTTACAAATTTTGATATATGTGTTGATTGTATTAAACAGAAACAGATAAACAAAAGGAGATTAGATGCCAATAGAGCTACAGATGTCTTAGAATTGATATATACAGACATTTGTGGACCATTTCCTGTGGCTTCATGGAATGGTCAACAATATTTTGTGTCGTTCATAGACGATTACTCTCAGTATAGCTATCTATATCTCATAAATGAGAAGTCACAAACTTTGGATGTGTTCAAGTCATATAAGGCTGAGGTTGAGCTTCAACTCAGCAAAAGAATTAAGGCTATCAAATCTGACCGTGGTGGTGAGTACTATGGTAGATATGACAGATCAGGTGAACAACATCCATGACCTTTTGCTAAATTCCTAGAGGATTACGGGATAGTCCCTCAATATACTATACCAGGTTCACCTAGCATGAATGGTGTAGCTGAGAGGCGAAACTGGACACTTAAGGACATGGTGAGGAGTATGATTTGTCATTCCACCTTAACTGAATCCCTCTGGGGTGAAGCACTCAAGACTTTAGCTTACATTCTCAACAGAGTACCAACTAAGGCAACAGCTAAAACACCTTATGAGCTTTGGACAGGCAAAAGGCCTAGTTTGAAGCATTTACATACTTGGGGTTGTCTAGTTGAGGCCAGGCCTTATAGGCCTAATGAAAAGAAATTAGACCCCAAGACAGTGGGCTACTATTTTATTGGTTACTCTGAGCGGTCAAGGGGTTACAAATTTTATGATCCCACTACTAAAGCTATTTTTGAGACGGGAATTGCAACATTCTTTGAGGATGTTGAGTTTCGGGGGAGAAATAAGGTTAGAGACTTTGTCTTTGAGGATGAATTTGATCCTGTTTCTCTTGAACAAGAGGAATTGGTTCCTATTCCCACAATTGCTTTTGATAATGTTCAGGTTTCTATCCCTAACATTGATCAAGCTGCAAATCAAGAACAATCAGACATAGTCATTCAACCCCTTGAGGTACAAACTCAACAACCTCAAGAACCAGAGCCTCAGGAACTTGTGTCATTAAGGAGATCTACTAGAGAGAGGAGAAGTGCTATTCTGGATGATTACATAGTATTTCTCCAAGAACATGAGAAAAATATTGGATTGATAGATGATGATCCGATCAATGTCCATCAAGCCATGCATAGTTCGAACTCTCAAAAATAAATGGATGCCATGAAATATGAGATAAAGTCTATGAAGGACAATGACGTTTGGGATTTCGTTCCATTACCTGAAGGTGCGAAGCCCATTGGTTGTAAATGGATATTTAAAACCAAGAGGGATTCGAAGGGTGATGTAGAGCGATATAAGGCTCGTATTGTCGCTAAGGGCTTTACTTAAAAAGAAGGCATTGATTATAAAGAGACTTTCTCTCCGGTTTCAACAAAAGGCTCTTTTAGGATAATTATGGCACTTATAGCACATTTTGATCTTGAGCTACATCAATGGATGTTAAGACGGCGTTTTTGAATGGTGATATCGAAGAAACGATCAATATGGTACAGTCAGAAAACTTTGAGTCGGGAGACCCAAAGAAGATGGTTTGCAAATTAAAGAAATTCATCTATGGGCTTAGGCAAGCTTCCGTTAATGGTATTACAAATTTTATCAAGTGATAGTCTCATTCGGTTTCGAGATGAACGCTGTGGATGATTGTATATGCCATAAGTTCAGTGGAAGTAAGTGTTTTTTTCTGGTATTGTATGTTGACGACATATTGTTTGCCACCAATGATATAGGCTTATTGCACGAAACCAAGAGATTTCTATAAAAGAAATTTGAAATAAAAGATCTTGGTGACGCCTCTTTTGTGTTAGGAATTAAAATACATCGAGATCGCTCTCGGGGTATTCTTGGGTTATCACAAAAGTGCTATATAGAAAAGGTGCTGAAAAGATTTGGCATGCAGGATCGTAAACCAGGAGATACCCCTGTGGCTAAAGGAGATAAATTCAGTTTAAGTTAGTGTCCTAAGAACGACCTTGAGGTTAAGGAAATGGAAAAGATCTCATATGCTTCAACTGTTGGGAGTTTGATGTATGCTCAAGTTTACACTCGTCTAGATATAGCATACATTGTTGGATTGTTGGACAGATATTTGAGTAACCCAGGAATGGATCATTGGAAAGCAGCCAAATAGGTTATGCGATATTTACAAAGAACAAAAGATCACATGCTTACATATAGAAGGTTTGACCAACTCGAGATCATTGGTTATTCAGATTCGGATTTTGCTGAATGTCAAGATAGTCGTCAATCCACTCTGAGCTATATTTATTTGCTTGCTGGAGGAGCTATTTCTTGGAGGAGTGCTAAGCAGTCACTCATAGCTTCTTCCACTATAGAGGCAAAATTTATAGCATGTTATGAGGCATCCAATCATGGAATATGGTTGCGAAACTTTGTCACTGGGCTGCAAATTGTGAAATTTTGTGACAATAAATCTGCAGGCTTATATTCCAACAACAACAGGAGCTCTTCAAAGTCAAAGCATATAGAGATTAAGTTTCTTGTTGTTAAAGAAAGAGTTCAGAGTGGTCAGGTGTCTATATAGCATATTGGTACAAACTCCATGATAGCAGATACGCTTACAAAAGGGCTTCCACCCAAGGTCTTTCATGAGCACACTGCTCATATGGGTGTTTAGTTGCTTGATGATATACAGTTTTAGTGGGAGTTTATATTTAAATGCTAATTTTCTTTGTACATAGACATTGTGTGTTTGTATAAGTTTTTCTGCAGAAATAAAGAATACAGTTCTCTTACACTATGATTTTGGTACGGTTTTGATCTCATTGAGGTATAAGGTAGGACCAGCTAGAAATTGACATGTTTAGATCACGTTGCATGTAATTTCCATGCTACACATTCATACTTGATCTATTTCATTTGGTTATATTGATATACGTAATCATTGATGGGTCTAGTCACGTTACATTTGTGACAAAGACCACTTTGGTTCTATGTTGGTATGATCAATGGACGAGATTATTCAGGAATACCCTTATGTGTGATAACAAAGGTTGAGCTCACTAAAGTTAACACATTTTTACGAAGACACATATGTGGCCCAAGTGGGAGATTGTTGGAAAAATTAATTTTTCATGTGGGCACACATATGTAATTAAATGTGTTATTTAATGCTATCTTAAAGTAAAGCCTAAATTAAAGTGATATAATTAAAATAAAGTTAAAAAGCTTTTAAGTATTAAAATAATGTATGAGTTATTTTTATTAATATTATATGTGTAGATACCAATTTGTAATTTTCAGATTTTATGATGAGCGAAACTAAAAATACACTAAAATAACTACAGCTATTTATTTTGGTTATGGTCCCTAATTCATACGTATCATTTTTCTTGCTTCTCTAGAAATCACATCTTCCTTGAAGTTCCAAAAGAGTATGTGTTAGATTGGAAGACAATAACCCAAAAACAATCCAAGATTATGAATCCAGGTACGCTTTCGCAATTCAGAACTATTTTTCTCAATGGTTTGACATGATTGATCCTGTACGAATTTGGTTTAATTCGTTCCAAACAGTAATTAATTGCCACGCGGCTATGTCTGTAATATTATTGTTTTTTTTTTCTTTTTTTTATTTATTATTCTTTTTTTTTTTCAAGTATATGTGGCTAAATGCTAAATGGAGTTTTAATGAGGAGCTGCCGCAAGTGATTAAACTATTAAGATTTCTTTCTTTTTTTTATGGAAAAAGAAATTAACATAAGGAATCTTCTGGAAACAAATTAGAAGTGGTGCTTTTTTGTCCAACCAAATGATTTTTTTCGTTAGTTTAAACTAATTGGTCTTAACTAACTACAATATAAAGCTCTTAACACTTAGAGCAAAAGTAAAATGTTGCTACATTGTAAAGCTACAGTTTTTAAACAAAAACTTTAGTTATAACTAACTTATCAAACACCACTCTCTTCGTTTTCCTAATTCAAGCCACAGACATTAAAATATAGACATACTATTTTTATTATTTTTTTTAATTTTGTAATCTACAAATTAGCTGCTTTTAATTTAGTTTTTTCTTTTTAATTCTACCAGAGCCATCTTGGCTACAAGTCGTCATTGCCACTGTAAAATCAAAATGCGGTCACTATCTATAGACAGGGTTCTAGAAACTAGGTACATCTTGTAGTTTCTCTGATTAATTCTAGAAATTCGAGTTTAGGGAATTCAAATTCCGAATACTTGAATCAAGCAATTAGATGGGAGATGCAACTAAGGGGCTTCAAGGGTTGTGCACTTGAAACAAATGAAAACGAGCAAGTCAAGTGATTTACTGGTGTGAAGCACAAACGATAAGAATCAAAATTAGCTTGGAGTTAGGTGCAACTAGAGGGTTCGAAGGACATGGCCCCTCTATGGTAATTTATCATAAAACAAAATAGGATTTTATTTAAATTGTCAAGTCTACATAGATTTTATGAGTTTTGTATTTTTTTTCAATTTAATGTGGTTTTAATAAGATTTAACCTTTAAAAGCATGCATTAAAGTTATTTTCTTTTTTAATATAATAATAAACCGTCATTTCATCATGTTCTCATTTATTATTGATGTAAATGTGCCTCTATTACTTTCAGTAAAAATCCAAGAACCTACTAATAAAATAAAAATAATCTGACCCAAATCTACTCAAATGATTGGCTGGATGGACTCAGGCTTACTCTCAACATACCACTAGCCTAGCACCACATGGTTTCTTGAAGGACAAAAACCTTAGGTGTTATTATGGATATTGAATTTTAAACTCAACTTGAGAATAAAAAAAATAAAAGCATCCTAATTGTTGCATCATCGTTGCTCTAACTTTATGAACTGTATTTGCAAGCTTACTTGGGTAACTGGATGTTGAAAATTCTACATTTTTCAAACGCTGGCCAGAGAATTTTCAATTGAGGTCTAAAGTACTCCTACTTGACCTTAATCTCCCCACTTTGATCATTCCGTATCTTTGAGCAATAAACTAAAGAAAAGGAAAACGAATCCTCACGTTTTAAGCTACTAAGAAAACAAAAAAAAAAAAAAAAAATTTGGTCACAACTTTGTGCATTAGTTTTGATTGGTGATGAAAGCTTGCCTTTTCCACTAGCATGAAATGTGTCACAAAATTTCAGCCACTAGTGAGATTCTGTCTACCACAATATTATTCTTCCGGCACATAGACAAAGATGTTAAATTAGTATATATTTGACTAAAATCTTAGATACAATTTGGTTATATTTTATAATAACATTAAGTTCCTTTAATAGTTTACCTATCAATTCCAGTCTTTGCAGTTTCAATTAAAAAAAGGTGAAGTGGGACATTGTGTGCATTTGTTTTAGATGTTTAAGTACAATTTACTCAACAACCACAAAAAGGCCAAGCAGATAAATCATCAAAATCAAAAAGGTTTGGTAGGACTTTCCGTTTCTCTTCGAATAATAAATGTCCTATGCAGATGCCAAACGTGAGTACTTTGAGGGGATTGAAAATGTGGTGAAAAAAAATACTGTATTAAAATTAGTTTGAACTAGAGATGTATGTTTGTTCCAGGCTAACTTGGCCCAATCCCTTATGCTAGATCAGGCTGCAGATGCAGGCCCAAAGGGCCGAGTCAACTGCTTAATATTTTTTAAAATGTTTTAAAATTAGGTTAATGAGACAATTGATTTAATTACGTTTATTGAATTAAAATATGACTCTAATTTATAAAAATTCTACAAATGTCTCGTAATGATATTATTAAATTATTTTTATATAATTACATAGTATAATATATAATATTATTAAGATAATTACTATATCATTACGGACATTTTTAAGATATTTTGAATATTGTGTTAGATTTTAATTTCATAACAATAATTTAGATACGTATTGTAATTTTTTCTTAAAAATTTCCTTAAAAAAAACATAGACCAACTTGCTCTTCGGCTCATGGTAGCTTCGGTTAGGGTTCGGCCTTTTTTTTTAACCAGCTTGCTTTTTCATCCGGTCTAGCCCAGACTAATGTTTACATTTGTCTCATATGGGTCCGGCAACCTAAATTGACAAATGTAGTTTGAATCAAAATTTTTTTGTTCCAGCTATGTTTCTTTTAGAGCTATTGAGCAATTAAAATTTGAGAAAGCAATTAGCTTTAAGTAGAGGTTGCCAAGTTAATCCTCATAATTTTGTTTCTACATTTAATGGTGTCTTATTTTGCTGAAACTGCAACATGTAAGTGAATAGTAGCAGGGGTTCAAAGCCTAATAAAAAATGACTACTGTTGTCTTGTGTCACGTGTCATGTGATACTGCAGATCACTTTTGGTTCAATTATGAATTTTGTTGATCACTCATGTCTGTTTAAATGTAGGGAACCGTAGAATTTCGAAGTTGTCCTGTTTATTTTTGTTTTTAAAATTTTTAAAAATATTTTTATACATTTTTTGAGATACAAATTTTAAAAATACTCTCAGTATAATTTTTTTAAAAAAATTATTTTTTAAAACAAAAATATTTTTATATATTTTAAAAATAATACCAAATGACCCCAACGTAACTTATGAAATGATATGCGTCTCAAGATTCATAGCAATTATGGAAGTTAAAGAAAGGGTGTTTAGTTTTGAACAGCTTGACTTATCTTGAATGTGAAACTTACTCATACTATCAATGTATTGTTAAAGTATTAAGTTGTAGAACCTAATTATTATTGTTGTTGTGTTGATACGTTATACAATGTAGTTTTCTAGTTTAAAGAGGTTAGACAAAACATAAAATGTGAAAGATATATGATATGCAATTGTTCTTATAATTTTCTTCTTTATCATAGTATTAAATTTTTATTATAGTTAAAAGTATATGTATCATTCACATTAAGGGTGAACTACTATAAATATCTATATTTTTTTAATTTATTTAGTTTTTCTTTTTTATAGTATAGAATTAAGACAATCAATATTGAGTATTTTACAAAAGGGTTCGATTGTCAATTCAAATTGCTAGTTTGAGCTAGAAATATTTTATCAATTTAATTTTGTAAGAGAAAATGCTATGAGTATGTTTGGCACGCTGGATAAGGATTAGGATTAGGATAAATAGTTTAAATTTGATGGCAAATATTGACTGGATAAATAATCCGTTGACTAAAAAATAGTCCCATATGTGGATCACTAATTCCACCTAAAACCACGGGATTACCTAAGACTGGATTTTTTTTTTTTTTTCCTGAAGTTTCTCATTTTTCTAACTCACCCATTAGAAATATTAATAACCCAAATCAATTTTAAAGCATCTCAAGGTGGCATTTTAGAGTTGCTATCAAAACCTGCAAGAGGGTGATAGAGTCTCCACTTCAATAGCCTCTCCACATGGCACATACCATACAAAATAGTTTCCCTTTAAAACATAGCCCCGAGCACACACCTATACATATAGAGGTATTTCACACTAATCTGAATGGGCTCATGTAGCGGTGGGTTTATTGGACTTTATCAATTGTACTAGGGAGGTTTCTTGGCCCAATAGGCTAACCAAAGTACTTACAAAAGAGGAAGTTTATGGGTCTTAAGCTAACAAAAAAAACAAAACAAGCGTGCATCTTATTATGGCTCCATGTATAACATACATGCACTAACAAATTAACATTAATAAAGCTGCCCATAACATGCTTTAGTTCATATTAGAATGAATTACTATGATTATGGATGTCCACACGAAAAATATTCCAACACAAAGTCCCAACACCACCCATTGGGGCAGATCTGTCAGACCCAACCATTGCAGCTCGCCGGTGAGGCAGCCCTTCTAGTCTCTATCATAGCCTCCCACCCCCGCAACTAGAGTCGTGGTCACTACTTCCCACCCCGACCAATGTCGCGGTCACAGCCCCATCCATCTCAATTGACTGGTGTCCCAGTCTCCATCGATGGCATGGACAGTCGCAAGTAGTGTCACAGTCACAGTGCCGCTAGGCTCGTGCTCGTCCTCCTCGAAACACAAATCCTACTCCATCCTTGCGAAACCAGGCCACCCTCATCCTCAAAACCTAGGCATCAAAACTACCCTAAGATCCTGTCGAAAACTGACAGCCACTCCTAATCACGTTGAACCCAAATCTCGTCGAATCCTCTGTCGAAAATCTATACCCTGTGAAACCCCAGCCTTTCCATTGAAAACCAACGAGAATCAATAATGAAAGTTTGACTGTTTCTTTTTTTTTTTTTTTTTTTTTCTTGGGGTTATTTTTTATTAAAATGTATTAAGATATTTGTTTTCTTAATATTAAAAATATTTTATTACAAAAGAATGTTCTATATTATTAGATTTATATTCATTTGGAATACTTTATTAAAATTTATTTTTTAAAATTCACAATATGATAATTATTTAATAAAATTAATTTTCATAACTTCATTTAATTAAGTCCAATCCGACGCTGAACTATGACAAGATTGAATATAATCTAATCCAATCCCACCCTTCCAATTCAATCCAGTCCAAAGTGCCAAACAAGGCCTATAACGAGACCCCGTGACACTAATGAACCAATCATCACCAGTGTTGACACTACAATAAAGTTAGTTTCTTTATCTTATAAGGTGTTCAGGAAATGTAGTTAGAACTGAAACTTTTATGCTATGATTGGTATGAGTGAAAAGTAGAGGAAAAGAAAACATTGGAACGATATTGGGATAGAAATTGATAAGATAGAGTGTTTGATAGAAAAGAAATTAAAATAGAAAGAAAAAATGGGCAGAAAAAATAGTATGTGAGTCCCATCAAAATTGATCTCTCTAAATATGGATAGATTTTATGAGAAAAAAATTTGACAACAATGTAAAGAAAGTAAAGTTACTAATTTGTCCTTCTTTTCTATCAAAACTCTAACAAAAAATTTGGGCACCAAATTAGGAAAATAGCTAAATAATATTTGAGCAAAATGGTAATTGTATTAAAAGTAGTTTTTCTATTTCTTTGGTTTTTCTTACAATACCAAACAAGCGAAGATAAAATAATTTTCTTTTCACGTTTACATACCAAACAAGTAAATGAAAAATCAAAATCTTTCATTTCTCTACAATTTTTCTTTCCTTCATAGTTTTCTCTTCCCTCATTTTTTCTTTCCTTGTTACCAAATGGAGCATTAAACTGAAAATTATAGCATATGTGAGCTTTACACTGTAATTCACTTTTTTTTAATCATTGTAGTATATAAGAGCTTTACACTATAGCAAAAAAAAAAATGGTGAAAACTAATTTTGTCAAATATCCTTGAGTTTAAACACAATTTTTCTTTGCAACTTAGTAAGAACAATATTGTCTAATTATATTTCTTTTGGTCTCTTCCTCCCTAATCTAATCATTTCTATTAAGGGTAGAGCTATAAACGGACAAAGATAGGCGGCCGCTCTTTTTGAAATTTTTTTTTAAATTTGTATTAAAATTTTATAAAAATCATATTCTACCTCTACTTAAAATATACATCTCGCACCCTGAAATTTATGCTTCTCCCCTAAAGTTTTATATATCATTCATTTATTTATTTTTTGTTAATATCAACACACACTCTACGCGAGTAATTTTTCTAGCTCCGCCCTACTTGTATTCCCATTTTGGATTAAGACAAAAAAAAAAAAAAAAGAACCAAATTTCATGATAAACTAATATACAACCAACATAACATGTCCTCATTGCGTTTCCTTAAGTCTTGGTTTTACAACAAAACAAAAGTTAATCCAACCACGTCCAACAAGCCACCTTGAACATAAAAAACTTATAATAATAATATGCAAAAATCTGAACCGATCAACATCCTTAAATACATCATGATCATGATTATCATTCATCATTCAACATCTAGCAGTACAAGTACACTCTCTACGAGTCGAGCTGAGCATACCAAATCCCCTGGATCTTCACTTCCTTGGGTGTCTTGGCTCCCAAGTCAGTATCCGATGGCTGAACACTCTCAAAAACACCAATCACTTCACCAGTCTCTGGCTTACTCTTTGTCACACTCAATGTGATTTTCCCTGTTGATGAAGCCGCATTCTTTATGTTCTCCTTGGCCAGCTCCTCCTCGTCTCCTCTTCCTCCGGCCGGTAGCGCCACCGCGTTGTCGTACCCGGTCGACCCGCCCCGTCCCTTGGGGTCCAAGAAAGACGTACCCCGGTACGACGGCACTAAGAATTCTCCACCAAAGCTCTCGGGCTTGCCCGAGGCCACCAGCTGCTTGATGGTGAAGAGGAACGGCACCCGCTCACCTCCGGGAAGCTGCACGGTGACCGCAGCGTAGTCGATGCCGTCTTTCTCCTCGAACTTGAGGGTGCCGTCGGTCGAGACCTCGAACGGGCCCTCGATCTCGTCGAGGGTGTAGGTGAGGCGGGTCATGAGCTTGGTGTTCTGGAATTCGGGCGGGGCGCTCTTTGTCACGCCCTCGGCCTTCACGGTGAAGGATGTGGGCTCGAGGCACAACTTCTTGGCTTGGTACTTGCCGGGCTTGAAGGCGAAGGAGTCGACGCCGCCTTCGATGGTCGGGCATTGGTTTGCGGTCCCAGTTCCCTTGACTTCCATATATGTCTTGCTCTGGATCTCGTCGAAGGTCAGGCGCTTTGGAACTCCCTCTGCGCTTGCTCCCTAAATTGTGATGATATGGAAAACAAGTTGGTTTATTTGTGAGAATACAGAGTAAGGTTTAACAAGAGTTGATTTTTTTTTTTTGTGTGTGAATAAAAACAGAGTTGGATCACAACTTTAAAATGTGTAACTATTAATCCAAGATAAATGGACTCATTAAATATATTGTCATTGTTATATAAAACATGTTACACTTTAATTTGCAATATCTCGTGGAATCCATTTTACCTTCTCTCTTCCACAGATATATATATCATAAGTCTAAGTATTTACTTATTACCCGCTAATTATTGTAGCAAATACTGAATAATTATCACTAAGCTTCAATTCTAAATGAGACACAGACTGGGAAAGATCTGATCCAAATCAGAGTTTCCAGTGTGATAATTTTTTTCTTCCTTGAGCTAGCCTTCCGATTCTATCGCGAAAACTCAAGTACCCATGTACAACTTATATATATATATATATATATACGTGGTGCTGTTTTACGTGTGACGTATGCATACCACAGCTAAATTTTAATACGAATTTCTTCCAATAAAACATGATAAGACACAAAAATAGTCCTTTCTCTTTCTTTTAGCATCTTCCTAGCCACTTTAATCGACATAATTTCACAAATAGCAATTGAAAGCCTAGAGAGAGCAGCATATGTATATATCTATATATACCGAGACAACAAGGGCAGATGTTGCGAGGGCAAATCCAGCAATCTTGGTGGCATCAACGCACTTCTGAGCCAAGTCCTTGAAGTCAGATTGGAGAGAGCAAGTGAGCCTAGAGCCGGTCGGCTCTACGCCGAAGGCCTTCGAAACCGCCTGCGAGGACCTCAGCTGCAGGCTGCCACCGCCGCGGGCCGGCATGCCCACCTTGGTGGTTAGTGTGGCTGCTGCTTGTAGTGAGGCTGCCATATTGTTGGTTGTGTTTCCCCTGTCTAACTCTCTCTCTCTTTGTGATGAGCAAAGAAAAGAGCAGTATTTGGGAATGTGGGGGTGAGAGTGGATGGTATGGTGACAATTATTTTGGTGGCATTGGTGTGACCCAGATAACGGATAGGATAAGGTCTTCTCTCATTGGTTCGTTTGGGCTAATGCCTCTGGGTTATGTGCTTGCCACGTGGCGAGCTTCTTGTCTGGGATAAAGATACTATGGGTTAGAGAGCTGGTCTAGATTCTAATGTCCTCCTCAACATATTGCACCACATAATTTATGTGTGGTTCTAAATCAATGTGCATTTTATTTTTTATGTAAAAATAATGATCTAATTAGTTTCATTGTTCAACCTTGAATGATTTTTATGTTCGTCCAAATACATAATGATTGACTCAAAATAAATCGATAATGTTCCTAACAATGACATTAATAGGGTTTTTGATAAAGTAATTTAAACCATTAGTTTATATTTGAAAACTATAACATGTGAGAGTTTTATACGGTAGCTTTTACTGTAGCATCTAGGAGCTTTATATTATTCATAGTTTAAACCAATCCAAACACCTTCTAAGAACAATTATTGTGAGGTTGGTCAATAATTTGTTGAACGAATAACTAGCCGTTCATGTTTTTGTTTTTCAAAACAAAATTACATCAAAATAAAAATAATAGAACTGATTTATTCTGATACAAATTTGATTATTAAAAGACAAAGTTATATCCTATCATGATTTGTATATATTTATTTGTTTAATTAATTATTAAGAATTCCTCCTTTGGGTCATAAATATCCCCCATTGACATTGGAACGCCTCAAAAGCCCGTATGCCTTTGCATAAGAAATTAACTTAGGCAAATAAAATAATTCTCATACTCCATATGTACGTACGTACATACTTACTTATATGTGTGTGTATATATATATATATGTATATATATGAGTCTTCAATCCAATAACCTTATTTTTAGACATTTGTAACATTTTTTATACGGTTTTGCAAAATACAAGTAATTTATACGGTCTTGCAAAATGCACAAGTAATTTGCATTGTCGAACGAAAAACATTATGAATATCAAGACAGCATAGATATATATATATTTGTACAAACAAACATATTTGTATAATCTTTTGGAGAAAGCATAGATGGGAACATGTTTTCGTTTTGAACTTTGTGCAAAGCCTACTTGAATCAAGAGTAAGTAAGCCTATAAACATGTCATATATGCATTTTCTTATTCAGAGAATAAAAAATATACGCATGTTATTATATTATATTTTTTTATTTATTGATAGAACACATACGTATGTGTTTGCCTCAAAAATTAAACTTTTAAAAATGCATTTAATAACTCAGTTAGAACGATTTTACTATAACATGAAAGAGCTTTATACTGTAGTTCATTTTTACATTACACTATAGTATGTAAGAGCTTTATACTATAAAAATTGAAACGTGATTTTTTGAACGACGTTGTCAAACGCTCTTTAAATAATTCTCAAAGGAGAAGTTGTGAACTATATCCTGAATGTATATAAAGTAGGCAATTCTAATCTTAGGACTATTTATAATAACTTGTGTTTTTGCTTTAAGTAGTACAAGAAGAAAAGCATAAGTCAACTTTTTATTAATATTTAGATGATACACAAAAAAGTGTTTTTTGATTTCAAAAGAACTTTTGAATTTGTTTAGTCAAATAAGTCAAAAGCTCCTATTCATATAAAAGTTAATGTAATTCAAGAATATGCATGAAATTATTAATTTGTTATTATTAAATATAAAGTCAAAAGTGTAAATGAAGAAGCTTTTCATAAATGTTTTTTTCACATGCATTTTTTGGATAGTATTTGGATGGTACACAAAAAACTGTTTTTTGATTTCAAAAAAACTTTTGAATTTGTTTGGTCAAAGAAGTCAAAAGCTTTTATTCATATAAAAAATAATATAATTTAACAATATGCATGAAATTCTTAATTTATTATTCTTAAATATAAAGTCAAAAGTGCAAATAAAAAAGCTTTTCATAAATGTTTTTTTCACATGCATTTTTTGACTTAATTTCTCCAATAAGTGCTCACTTAAGTAACAAGTACTTTTCCATGGGTTATTTAAACGGGTTTATAAGTAGCTTTTGAATAGAATAAGCTAAAAGTAACTTTTGGATAAAATAAGCCAAAAGTAGCTTAAAATAAATAATTCCAAACATGCTCTTACTCTTAACGAGCTTAAATTTTTTTGTTTAATTTTTGTTATCTTGAACCAATGACGGAGGAGGCAGAAATTCTTCTTTGTGAGGCCAGTATATAAAAATTAGAAATAGTATTTTATTAAATAAAAATATATAACCATACATTTTAACGATTGAGTGGGGTATAATTTTAATTTTTCTTGCAAAATAAGGATATAATAACAAATTCCAATTATTTCAAGGGACACAACAACATATTCAATTATTTTCTAAGGATACAACACTATATTTCAATTATTTTGTGGGAGCATGATTGTAATTTTCCTTCAAAACAAAGACATAATTAAAAGTTTAAATTAAAAATTAGGGGTAAAATTTAAATTTCAAAAATAAATGGATGCATGTGCTCCTACTTATAAATACTTGACTCCGTAAAAAATAATATTTAACCAATCATATTATGACATATTATTTAATTAAAATATAAAAATTAATTAAATATTATTTTAAATTTTTTAATAATTTGATTAGTTAGAGAACTTTAGAGGAGAAGAGTTGAGTCCACTCTTAATTCTTTTAGCAAGCAAAAAACAAATGGTTAATCAATCTCTTGAAAACAAAACAATAATCATAAAGGAAAGTTGTCCTTTCCAAGAGATCGCTACCCTTTTTCACACTTTAGAATGGGACAGTCGACGTTGTCAAATATTGTTCTGATTTTCCTGTCGTCTATTTCCCTACTATTTAATTGACAAATCTTAAAGAAAGAAAAAAAATCTTAACAAAAGAACCAAAAAAATCAGACATTAAATCTCGATTCTTGGTTTTCACTATAATATTCTACGTATAATTTGAGTAATTTTTTTAAAGTACAATTTTAACTCACATTTTTCACAATATATTGATTGCATCTCTAATCAAATACATTAAAATGGTGTAACTTTTACATTAAAATAATAAAAATATCACATCAAATAATAATTTTATTTCCCATCCATTACATCATTTTTAACACAAATAGGCTGTTTTATATTATTTTTAAAATAAATAAAAATACTGTTGTTTTAAAAAATAAAATTTTTTTAAAAATTATACTAACAGTGTTTTTAAATTAATATTTTTAAAAATTTTAAAAACAAAACAAACGAGGCCAAAATTATTTAATGTGATAATTCCTCAAATGTATTGGATAGAAGATGCCCTAACTCTCCAAAGTGGTGCCTCAAATTAACCTCACGAAACCTTCATTCTAAAATTACGTAAGTTACACCATTCTATAATTTCACGTCATTAGTGAAACGAACAGACATTAAACTTGTTAATTCCGAAATCGTCAGATGGGAGCGCATTTCAATATAATGGGGTACTTCGTTATGTCGTCGTTTTTACTGAACTCCGTATCAATTATTGTCGTTTAAGCTTGCTGCCGTTTATTTTCACTTCCAGCCGACGTTCCAACAAGACGACATCTTTTTAAGTTGTCGTTCGCCAAAAACGACGTCGGTTTCAATGAAAGAATTTTTCAAAGAAAGAAATCGCCGTGTGATAAAATTAGCAAACAGAAGGGCTGAAATCATCGAAATTAACGAACAAAAAAACTAATAAAGAAGAGGATGTTGAGAGATTAAGGAGGAACCGCTCAAAAGTGCTTGAAACTGAATCATCGATGCTACTCAGAGGATTTAGTTTTGAACTCCTTTTCTCATCATCGCCACACCATCCTTCTTCTCTCAATTATTCATATTACAAATAATTAAAAATTATTAAAAAGACACCAATAAAAATAGTCATTTTACTTCTAAAAATCCAAACTTTAGAAATAAAGAAAAAAAAATTTTAAAAATGGTACGAAAAAAATCAGGCATTCAGTATGAGTAGGAGGTTGAATATTCATCAATTGGTGTATCAGAAAAAACATATCATCACCATGCCAGACTTTAATACCAAAAAAAAATTAAAATCAAAATAGATTAAACAAATTAAATAAAGAAAAAAGAAAAAAAGAAGAAATCAGATTGAGGAGGGTAGCCTCTCAGACAAATGCCTCGAATTGTCGTCAGGGTTTAAAAGAATGGATTTTGATCGGACTCGTCATCTTTGTTTGATCATCACCGAGAAAACCCCCCTCATTAATCCCAAAAATTAAACAATAATTCCCAAAATCTTTTTATAAAACAATCAAAACTGTATAATTCGCTTCTAAGGATCTGCGTATAGAAGAAACAAAAAATAAAAAATAAAAAGAAAAAAGATGAAAGAAAATAATTTTGTGCAAAAACAAAACTAGCTGTTGATCAGCAAAGAGGCATTAAGGAGTTGGACGGAAGGGATGGCCGTTGGGTACCTTTTATAAGGCCGCAAAGGCTGTTTTAGGGTTAGGGTCTTGCGTTTGGTGAAGGTGATTTACCAAATATACCCTCTCTGTTTCTGATAAGAAATTCCTGGGCCTAAAGATTTCTATACATGGGCTTGCCTAAAATTCTGGCCCACTTAAAAATAAAGAGGAATTAAAAAATTAAAGAAATTACGACAAATAACAGAAGATGTTTGAAAAGGTATTAGGAACCGTAGTTTTTTTAATTATAAACAGTATAAAACTCTTATATGTTATAGTAACAATAAAAAAATTATTATAGTGTAAAGCTTTCGTATGCTACAGTAAAGTGGTTCTTACCAACTGTTCCTACTACCCTTCCAAACATCTTATAAGTAAATAACACTTTTAAAAATATATTAAGACATAATACTTTTAAAATCACGTGTTGTTTTTAAATAATTGAATCTCAAATTTTACCTTTTTCTTCTTCTTCTTTTTCTTTACATTTTGTTTTCCATTTTCTCTTCTTCGCGTTTCTCTTTACAACTATTTATACAAAAATAAATTTTGTTTAAATTTAAGCAGACTATTGACTCAACATTGTTACATTATAGTTTATTTATTTTTTTTCCCCATTAATGAGAGCCTAATACCTTCCTTCTCCTAATATAATAATTATTTTTTCAATAATATTTGTGTGGTAGAATAACCTGGTGTTAATTATTTTGAGCAGCAGTATAATTATTTCTTGATAATTTTGTATTTTATATTTCATTTTTTTCTATTTGTAAAGTAATTTAAAATTTTTATTTTATTTATGCATGCGCAGTAAGATTTGTTATATATCCAAATTTCCCAAAATAAAATTTATTAAAAAAATTGAGCTATGAAAATGACTGATTTTGGGGGGAGAAAATAATAATAAAAAAAAATTGGTTGAAGTTCTCATGCTAACAAATATGTCGTTTAATAAAAAATTGGTTGACGTGTTCATGCTAAAAAAAGATGTCGTTTTGGTAAGTTTTATATGCATTAAACAAACCAGTCTAACATTTATCGACTAAATTAATGTGTCTAACAGAAATTTACGTAGGTTTTCCGGGTATATTTTACGACTATAACTTCAACCATCGTCTTCTGTTGAAAATAAAGTAACCAATTGACCATTTGCTACAATTTCTCAAACAATAAAATAAAATTCCATTCACCATTCCTTTCCAATAATAATAATAATAATAATAATAATAATAATAACCATTTGCTACAATTTCTCGAACAATAAATAAAATTCCATTCACTAGTCTTTTCAAATGACAATAATAATAATAATAAAACACACAAAATTCTTTAACAGATGGACGTTCAGGAGGAGGTAACACCATGTCGTATAAATGGACCTATGGTATTTAAGCGTCCACAGGTTCCTTTCCAAAAGGATTACTTGAATATAGTCAATGTGTCGCGTTCATTCACACTCCTTGATTACGTTAAAACTACACTAAAAAACACACAAACACACACACAGAGGACACCATGTCCTCCTAACTTGAAATGGTCAAGACCCCATCTAAATCTCAGCCATTAGAACTTAAAATCATTTTAATAAAACCATTAAATTGATAAGATTAATTCTCTCTTCTTATCTTCTTGAAGAAGGTATACCTTCTTTATGTGCTATTTGTGTTTGTTGTTTAAGGTGAGTTATACTCGAGGGATCAACGTGTCGTTAGGAACGCATGGTTAAAAAGCTTCTGTCTTTTAGCTATTTAATTTCGATCAAGAAGTATCCAAAGTATATATCAAGTCCTTGATTTGATCAACAAGAATATAAAAACAGAAACTCTTTAATCTCTTTCTTCACATTCAAATTATGGAGAATAATCAAAGAAAAAACATATTTATGGCTGACAGCATGGTAAAGTTTCGGAAGGTACATGTTGAAAACAGAACAGTTTGCTGAAGCAGCCTACAATAACAAAGGCAAACCTTAGACAAAATGGAGGACCAGATCCCAGACAGGGTAGACCAAGAGAAGAATAATGCCAACTGTGTTCGAGATTCCATGGCGTTCGGTGAAGGAGTTTCTGAAGCCACCAGACGCCCGGATGTGCTCTTGCAGAAGGTAGCAACCGATAAAGAGACATATGACAACGCCGACCCAACTGTCCCTCAGTGTGTGTGCAAAAAAGTTTGGAGCCACAACCAGAAGAAGAATCAAGGATCCTGGCATCTCCAACCAATCTGAAAGCATCCGAAAATGGTTATTTGCAACGGATCATGAAACTAACGACTACAATGAGAGAATTCCATTCACTTACCGTCTGTACATTCATGTACTTTAGCAATCTCTTGAGGGTATATATAGGCTTTGATTAAAAATTTGAGGTTTTATGAGGTGGCGCACGGTGGTGGGAGAAGTCAACTTTGAAGCTAACGGAATTCAGTTGAAGTATTTGCAGCTTGCAAAGGCAGTTACACCGGATCCTCGATGCTATATTACAAGATCTTCTAACAGTTTTTAGTTGTAGTTTTACAAATGCATAAACAGCGAGATTATTGTTGCGAGAAAACAACTGAGAATGTTTGTTTGGCTTGAGAAGGAATACTGAGACAATTTGGGAGTGGTTTTGTAGGAGACCTTTGAAGGAAATTGATCATGTTCTAATACTGATCTCTGAGGGTGTAAATCTTGTTCTCCATTAGTAATCTTCACAAGCTGCTCCAGTCCTGAGGACGTAGAAGTTCATTGCTGTGAACCTTGTTAAATCATGGTGTGATTCTTCTAATTTCTCTGCAATTCTTTGTTTGTTTGATTACAGTTATTCTGGTGTGCTTTTCTCATTTCTGTTCTTGTTTTGTGCGTTATGCTTGCAGGGATTGCGATTTGCGAGGTTGTGGACCACAACAACACAAGTGATTGGTGGCAAAGTGTTTTTGCTTGTTTGAAAGTTTTTCAAATTGAATGACAAGGTTAAGAGAATCTTCATCCATTGCATTTGTCAGTTGTAGCTGATGAAACAAGTAGATAAGCATTTTATAGGTTTGAAATGTCAAGAACCTACAGATTAAGCAGTTATCGTTAGTTGAAGACCAAATTTGAAAATTGCCGTGTAATAACCAGCATCAGAAATTAGAACTAGTTGTTAAAAAATGTGGCACAGAATGACCGGTGCAGGGCCAAGTCCTCAACGGCTTTTTGAAGACCAATCAGGAAAACAACAGAAAATAAGTCAGTTATTGTTGGTTAAAGGGCAAATTTGAAAAATTCCCTGCAACTACTAGCTTCAGCAGTTTGAGACTAATATAAAAAAGATATATGGTTGTAGCTTCGGCAAGGATTAACAATCACTAGTAATTTCCCATGAAAATTCTGAGATTTTCTTTTTTATAAGTAATCTTGGGAATATTGAGCTTTCTTAGAGATTGAGTGAGAGAGAATTCCAGAAAATCATCAAACTCTGAGGGTGTTAAAGGTTTCTGATGATTGGTGATCTTCTACGTGGGTTCCAGTCCCGGGAATGGATGTTAAGAGGATCTTCTCTGAATGTTGTTAAAAATTGCTTACTGATTGATTGGTTTTTGTTCATTGATCTGAGTTTTGGTTATTCTTTTTTGCTAATCGAGATGTGGTTAGTCTGTTTCTCACGGTTCTTGATCTCATATTGATTTGGTACAATTATCAAGAACGAAATATTTTAGTATCCGATCACGACTATGATAAGAGATTGAAATTCTAAGTAAGAAAATTTGCTTACTATTTAATTCCGATTACACTAGCAGCTCAAGTAAATGTAACTTAAACTATTAGAGAAATAATGATAATTAAAAAAAAATGAATCACACACTGCAAAAGTAACCCTTTTACCTGGGAAATGTCGAGGGAAGAAAAGCCTTAGCACAACCGCAATGAAGGCAATCCATTTCCCAACCTCTCCCCTGCAAAGAAATGAAGCAAATTTAGCAACAAACAAGAAGTCCTTTCCAAAGAAAATTACTTAACGCGAAGGATTATTACCTCAGAAAGTGGAACAGCACCGAGGGAAGACTCAAGAAAATGTAGGGGATCAAAAGCGAAGTCAGCATATTTGTCCTCCAGTTTGTTCGATCCAATATCAACAAATAACTGAAACGAACATGGAAGATGGTTGGTTCAATTCCAAAGGAGAATGTTGAGAGCAATCCACCAAAATCTGTGTGTTTTTCTAAGCTGGTTCAATTTTATCAAGCAAAATTTATTCATGTTTTGCTGAAACCATCAAATAAGTTATTGCTTGTTTACGTCAAATTCTTGCTTTTACATAAACTCAAGAGGGATATACACTATTTGGCAGTCTTTTTTGTTTTTGCTACAAAATTTTGGTGAAAGTTGAGCATAATGTGATCCTAATAACATGATTGGCCCAACTTGTTACATAGATTCAACCTTGATTCAAAACATTGTGCTAGTGTTTTCTCTCACAAAAGTTCGAGTTTCTATTCAAATTTTCTGTTCGAACCTAAGAACCAAACGGGCCATTCAATCATCTCAAGTTGTCACATGTTGATCCCTCCAATAGAACAAAGCGTGCAAGAATCCATTGAGTCACTTTTACTGACTCTTCCATGTAACAATAGGAAAAGTCAACTGACATTAAAAAAAAAAAAAACCTCAATTTTGTTGGCTCTCTGAAAAAAAAATCACTTTTAACCCTGTAAAACATGCAAAATGACAAAAGAAGAAAAAAGAAAATGGGAACTTTATCGTCACTTTCCCAATTCAAGGCAACAACAGTGCAATTTCTCCTTCATATCATTTAAAAAATTAAAGATTCAGAACCAAACACAAGATGATAAGACACAAATTAATAGCTTAAAACAACAATTAGGGATTCTTTTGAAAAAATTAAAATAAAATAAAAATTGGGTATTGATTTTTGAGGTTTAAAGTTGGTAGAATACAGAGAGAGAAGAAAGAGAGAGCACTCACATGGCAGAGAAAGAAGCAACCCATTTGAGAAAAACAGTGCCAAATCCCAACCCACCAAGCTTCGTGGCATGTTTGAATAGCTTCTTGGCAGCGATCTTTAACTCATTAACATCAGAATTTATCAAATCAGCCGTTGCTGGGTCTGTTTTCATGGCCAAATAATCCCTACCCATTTTGTTTTCTTCAGATCTCAATCCAAAAATTCACCCCAAAACAAGAAAAAAGAAAGAAGAGCTAGAAATTAAGGACGAGTTTAGGACAATTGAGAGTTTTTGCTGATTTTGGATTTTAATAGATCTCTATAGGAAAGCTGTTTGAAACCATACGTGGAGTGCCCTGGTTTTCAGCTGCGTCAGCATTAGAACAGGGAAATGCCAAAGAACACAGAAGTTTCGGATCTCTTTAACGGTTTTTTGTTTCTTTTTGGGTGGGATATTGACAGGGTGTTTAGCAATAATTTTTACCATTTAATTTTTATCATAAATTTAGTTATAAATAGAAAAAAATTTTCACATATTATAATAACAGTAAAAAAAATTACTACAATATAAAACTTTTACATATTACAATAAAAATAGTTCTTATCATTGATTTTCATCACCTGTCCAAACACCCATTTAAGTGTTGGGTTTTCTCACTTCACCCTACCTAAGAGCGACACCTGAGGAACACGTGGGAAGGCACCGCAGTGCCGAGTGGTAAACCAGAGAGTTTTTGGTAAAAACCTTTCCTACCTATGTAAGTTATAAATATGTTTGTTTTAAGTATTTCTTTTGCATATAAGGTATTTAAATTTAGATTTAAGTATTAAGAATCTTTTAAATATATATTTATTTTTTAAAAATTTAAATTAAATAAGTATCTAAATTTTTAAAGTTTTGATTTCTTTTAAACTCTTGATACTCGATATCTTTGTTACAATAAAAGTTGAAATTTTTTCTTCTATATTTAAGGCTTTTTCATTTGATAGCCAATCGAGATGATTCTTTTTTTATTATATTTTTAGTAAAGAGAGGAATAAATTTATATCTATATTGCATATATTTTAGGATCATTAATATTAAGATTTTATTAGATTTGTTAATAAATCAAAAACTATATTCATTACCTTTCCAAACACAAATTTTAATTTTATTCCATATTTAGATTAAAACTTAAATGTACATTTAAATGTTAATTCGGATATCAATTCAAACAACTAATTCAAATCTTAATTTGAATCACACAACTCAAATTAAACACTGATTCTAATCCATTTACCAAACAGACCTTTAAAAAACTGTGGGCCCAGTCTAACATATTGTGTATTTTTATGACTGGGTTCTATTGTTTTATTAGTAGCAGGGTTTTAACCCCATAGGGTTAAATAAGATTGCTCGAGTTCTTCAATTATCATAGACTGTCGCTGAATGGGTCAATATGAAAAATACTATTTTTGTGACATCGTTTGCAATCTTAGCAATTGTGTGAGAAACTTTGAAACATGCTGCTTATAGAGAATAGAAAAACATAGTTGCTCACAACTCACAAGTATTTTAGTTTAGAATTTGAAAAACAAGTATTGTTTAAAAATTTTTTGATATTTTTAGTTAGAAAAAGCAATATGAATCAAATAAATAAATAAAGAAATAAAAAACAGGCATATAGTGTGTGAGTCCAATTTCCACATGTTTCTTTTGTTTCATTGTGACACTTTCATATAGGGAAATTTACAATCCTCAATTTTGAGGTTATCAAAAAATTTTATCTTACATTTTGAACTATTACACTTTTATACCTTTAGATGGTCAATTTATACTCATACTATAGTTAACTTTGCATTTTAACATATAAAATTTTTAAAATATCTATAATCAGGAAGTTTGGATGGGGTCATCTCTTTGGCCGAGGGAGGACCTTTTGCCTCATTGTGTATGCATTTGGCGGGTAATCATATGGCGGTCTTTAGCATGCTTTCTTGGTCTCTATGGCTAGATCGTTATAAGTTCATTTTTTAAGGCAATACAAGAAGCCGGAGGAGGTAGAGACTCGAAAGTGGCGACTCTTGGGGAATCTCCTACTAGCCAATGGGATAGACCAACAGGAGGCAAAGGTCAAAATAAATGTGGATGCTGCTGTAAACGAGGTGCTAGACTTTGTTGGGGTGGGGGTTATTAATTCTGGATTGTACAGGGACCGTTTTGTGTGCAATGTCAAAATGGATTTTTGGTAGTTTTTCTCATCTGAGAGAATGCTTGGCCATGCGGTTTGCTATTGAGCATGGTTGTGATGTTTAGAGCGCCGAGACGGATTCGTTTAATGTGTACAACGTGGTCAAGACCATGGTCCATCGCCCTCTTGAAGCTAATGTTATCGACTATCGACGACATTCAAGATGGTTAAATCCTCTCAGCTGAAAACTTTTCAGAAAAAAAGAAAGTCGTTTACTTTGGAGCACTCTAAAGACATGTAGAGTAGTCTTCATCAGGCTTGCAAAAAAGCTTTAGCTCTTTAGCAGTTTTATGATTGTCCATCATTAGTGGCTCTCACATGGTCGGTTTGTGAATCAATAACTATGGTCGGTTGAAATAGACAACTTTCCTCCCAATTCTTTGTACCTTCTTTCCCATCTTTAATTTGGCAGATGGATTACATAGATGAGGCAATCACCAACCATCAATGACTGATTTTATGAAAGGGACGAGAATGTTGCTAAATTAATGCAATAGAAACAAAAAAATAAAGACACACAGAAAATTTACGTGGAAACTTAAAACGGGAAAAAACCATGGACAAATGAGAAGAAAATCATTAAACTAGTAAAAATTACAGTGGAAGCGCTAGAGAGGCTCAAAATTCGCTAATCATCAAACCTTAATGCAATACATCATATATATAGGTATAGACAAAACCTTATGGGTCAAAAAATATAAACTAAACGGCCCAACAACAATGGTCCGTATCACCATAGATCTCATAAAAAATCCTACTTTTGTTTTTCATCACAATTTGTCGCACCGCGAGCTTTTCAGATTGAGCCAAACTGAATTCGAATCACCATACTCTAACAGAGAATAATTTTTTTTTTTCTCTTGATAAGGTAATAATTCCATGTTCCCTTTAATTACGTTCCCATGTGAGGTCCCAAACATATAATGATGTCGCAGCCCTCATGAGTTGACTGAAATCCTATACAAGGATCTTGGTTATTTAAGAACCCAATTTAGTGATTTGGAAGCTTAAAAAAGGGGCTGCAAAAAGAAAACTTTAGTTATCTAGGGATGAGTCGATCAGTTCCGGTGAGTAGGGCCTTCACACAACTTCGAATCGTCTTAAAGAAGAGAAGCAGATTTTCCTTGGACAGAAAGGTTAATCATCACTAGCCAAGGAGGAAAAAAAAAATACACAAACAAAGATCCAACAAACTGTGCTCTGCATTTGCTTGGCCAAGACTTCTTCCATATTCAACCCAATCATACCACCCTTAACAGCCCCCAAAGTCATAATTCCAACTTTGAATTGGTGAGAAAAAAGAAATGAAAAGTCATGCATTTGCATGTGTACTTGGTTACAAATAGAGTCCAAAGTCTAGATCTTTTTCTCTTCTCTCTCTTTTCCTTTTCAGTTTCCACAAATTATACACCATCATCGTCACAATATACATTCTTCAACGACTCATCCCAATCACCTCAAAAGGAGCGTTTTTTAAACGGACGGTTGAACAAGATCATTTAAGTGGGAAATAAGTGTGTTTTTTGGTGGCATGTAATTCCAACGAGAAAAATAAATAATTATTTGGATTTATTTTAATGGACAATTGGACAAGGCATTTGTAGTGGATCAGGTTTTGCCCCATGGATATCAACGTTGCTTGTTTTTCCTATGTTTTATTGGGAAAAAAAAATGTTTTTTGGTGGTATGTAATTCCAACGAGAAAAATAAATAAACATTTGGATTTATTCATCAATTTAGACGAAGTGAGATCTCAATCACACATAAACAAAAAAACATGGGACCCATTAGAAGTATTCGTGTGAGGAAAGCACCATGAAAAAGTCCTTTTTTGGCCCGAGTGGGCCACAGCCCCGGCTACCACGGTGGTGGGATCTGCGCCCGTGAGAGGCCCGGGCTGTGGTCCGCCTCGGCCTGCTCAAGCTCTATTGCTGATGGTGGTGATGTTGATGATGCTGATTATTGTGATGGTGATTACGTCGTCGTCCTTTTCTGTTTTTGTCCACGACCGAAGCTTCATGGGAATCGCAGACCTGAGTCTTGAACTTGCAACCGAACCTCTTGGTCAACGATCCTCTCCATCCTTTACCGGAACCACCACCGCCGTCACCGGCGTTACCGGTGCCAGGTGAACCCTGCTTATCAATCTTCTCGATCACTTTTCTCATGGTGGAGCATTCCCTCTCCAGTTGGTGAACCCTCGTCTTCATGCTATCCATGTCCAGGCGTAGCACCTGATTCTCCCTCACCGCCGCCCTCCACGTGTTACCCTCCCCCGCCGAACTCCCCAGGCGGTTCTGGTTCTCCACTTCGCCGGCGTCCTCCTCGTCGTCGTCGTCGTCTTCGGCTTCGTCTTCGTCTTCGTCGTCCGCTCGTTCCCTTCGGAGGACAGAGGGCCTGCCGGCGTCGGTCTGAGCGGCCTCGACGGCGATCAGATTCTCGGCGATGGCGTGCCGGAGCTGGAGCTGCTCGAAGAAGAGGACCTGCACCACCGCCCGGAGCGGCAGCCGCTCGTTCTGCGCCGCGTGCGTGCACGCCTCGAGCGTAAGCTTCTGGCAGTCGAGAACGCCGCAGATCTTCTCGCGATAGGATTCCGATATCGATGGATGAGCCTGAGAACCGAAAATTATCAGAATTAGACGGCAAAAACCTAATTGAATTGATAAATTTGGGATTATACCTTGAGATAGACGTCGACAGCTCTGTAAAGTCCGTCGTGGAAAAGTCTCGCTTGATCCGGTAGAGACATCACTAGATTGCAGAACTTTTCCGGTTTCAGATTGGCATCGGAGGCAATCTCCGATAGGTATCCATCGATTAGTTTTCCGACGAGCATCAGCGATGGCGAACTAACTCCATTGCCGCCGCCGCCGCCGTCATCGTCTTCAATTACGATTGAATCTCTCTCTTCCAAGCCGTCCAAGAAGTAGGCTAGAATTCTCTCCACGCAATCGACGTCGTATAGCGTCTCGGTCAGATACGAGTAGCTCGGGACCAAGAGGTCGTCGAGAGTCGCTTGCTCGAGCTGCGATCCTAGCTTCTTCTCCAGAGCGGCTTTGCTCGATTCCGAGACGTTCAGTATGTTCGCCGTACGCAACAACCCGAAGAAGAACCTCGTGGCAGTGGAAGTTGAAGATCGAAAGGAGGTTTTCTCCAAGGGAAGATTCGAAATCACGGTCTCTAAGAGCTCTCTCTGTTCGCTTTCTGAAACTACTATAGAAGACGACGACGATGTTTTCCTATTCGTCCGCGAAATTCCAGGGATACTCTTTTTGGCGTAATGCATCAAACAGCTCTCGATCATCTCGGAGCTCAGATCTCGGCTTCTCATCGAGAGGATTAATCGCTTGAAGAACGGCAAGCTCAGATGGGCCAGCTCCTCCAACCACGACTCCGCATTGGAGGCTCTACCGAGCCCTTGTCTCCGGCGACCAGTCTCAATCCCGTTCCACAGAATCTGCTTCGAAGAATCGCGACCTCTATTGACGGCGGCGGTTCCGTCGCTCACCGGCCAACCGAAGAGCGTCGGATCGGACGAGGAAGCGCTCGACGCGACGGTGTCGACGCACCTCTGCGCAATCCCCAGCGTCTCCGCCAGGGGCATCAACTTCTCGCACGATTTCAGAGCTCTAATGGAGTCCTTCAAGTTTTTGAGCACGGATTGGGAGAGAAACCTCTCGGTCTTCGAAATGAGGTTGTCCTCGGAGTACTCCTCCGTCATCTCGAGAAACTCTCCGGCGCAGCGGAGAGGCGCGACATTGGAGGCCGTCAAGTCGATCTTGACTCCATAACAGAACTTTGCAGCTAACTCGAAGGTCTCCGAGCCGCCGGGAAATTCATTAACACCAATATGGCAGTGGACCTCCTCGATTTCGTCGCCACCGTCGCCTTCATCGTCGACCTGTTCGTCCACGGCGGAGCTAGGATTCTGATCTCTAATGGAGGAAAAAGCGCTAGGGTTTGCCTCTTGCTCTGTTATCAGGTTATGAAGCTTTCGACTTTTCGACATCAATGGAAACTAGCAAGAAAAAAAAAACAGTTTGAACTTCATATTCATATTCATAGAAGAAGAAAAAAACGAAGAAAACAGACAAACCTTGTGAAGATGAAACGTCATGTCGTCGACTTCGACGACGACGTCGCTTGGCAATCCGGTGGTGCAAAACCTGCAAAAAAAAAAAAAGCTTCAAAACCAAAATTTTCATGGTTAAGGAGAAGGAGAAAATGTAGAAGAGAAGCTGCATTGGTCTAACCATGCTTGGCCTTTGGAAATGATTTTCTCAGCTTCTGCTGCTGTTTCAGCCATTTTCTCGGGAAAATCTATGCTTTTTTTTTTCCTCTGAGTGGGACTAGAAAATCAGGTCCATGAGGAGTGTTAAAGGAATTAGAAGGTTAGAGCATGGAAAACCGAGACTTGTTTGTGGAGTCTTTTCTTTGTGGGGGTTAGATGGTCTTCACAATTTCACATCACTCTAAGAACAAGGAAAGCTAAAGCTGGTAATGGAAATTGTTTTCTTGTGGTTTTCTTTGCTGTTGTTGTGTGCTTGTTTGTCACAGACAAAGGAAGACAAAGGAAGAAAAATGGGCAAATGCAAAGGGAGAAAGAAGAAGAGGTCAAGAGGGTTTGGAATCGAGAAAAAAAGAAAAAGAAAAAGAAATGAAAACCCAAGAGAGGACAAACAGGGCTCGAACAAATTTCGAAAAAGAGGATTAGCATATGATCTTTTTTTTTTTTTTTGGCTTTCTTTTTGAAACCCAATTCTCTATTGTATATCTCTCTGTGTCTCTCTCTCTCGCCTCACAGAGAGGAATTTGGGACTTCTCAAAAAGAGGTGTGTGAGTCACTGAAAGTATACGTTATTTAAAAAAATCCACCATTACCATCAACTAAGCTATCACTCCCCACCCATTAACCAAAACGCACTGCATGCCAACTGGGGTCTCGTTGGTTTGGAGTGAATGATGGAATATTATATTTAAAATTTTCCTTTCATACTTCTCATAATCAAAATCATTTTTGGCCAAGTCAAAAAATTTTGGCATCCCTTACCCTTAACAACTATCCACATTTATTTTTGGATGAAAATATAGGGTGTGCCCTGTCCCTGCCGACATTAGAATATGAGTTGATTTGATAATCAAAATCATTTTTGGCCAAGTCAAAAAATTTTGGCATCCCTTTCCCTTAACAACTAGCCACATTTATTTTTGGATGAAAATATAGGGTGTGCCCTGTCCCTGCCCACATTAGAATATGAGTTGATTCGATTTGATTTGGTTAGGAAAGAATCTTTATTTTTGCGTATTAAGATGGTATAATTAGATTTCTATAAATATGGAAAAGCCTACATTTGTGATTCAGTATCGAAATTGAACATTAACATGACAATTTGTGGGCAGAAAATAAAGATAAACATGGCTTTAATTGAGGTAATTTTTTTTTTTTAATTTGAAAGAGAGAGATTTACATTCTTCAACTTTAGGTGGAGTCAAATATGATTTTATCTTTAGGTTATGCTTGCAACAACATTTGAGATAAATTGCTTGCTTTGGGCTATTGGGAGGTCTAAGAGTATAGAACGGAGATTTGACCGCGGCCCTCGTGAGCAAAGAGTCAAATTCCAAGGCTCTTGTAGCAAGTAGCAACCGTAACCATAGGGAAATCCATAATTTCGGCAAGAATGGTTCATACTTGGACCTATGTAGAAATTAATTCTCACGTAGCTTTCGACCCACATGTATAATTTAGTTTAATTTTATTTTTAAAAAAATACGTTATGTACACTTTAAGATTCATTCAGGTATGAAAGAAGAAAAACAGGGGCAAAGCATGGAGTTCTGTTGAAATAATAATGAACGCATTGTACATCTACCGCTTTTTCCCTTTGCTTGCATGCATTTATTAGCCATCTTAATGAAGTTTGATAGGCCAAGTCAGGTTACACATTCACCATCTCATGTAATATTTAATGAGAACAATGAGACATGTCTAAGGTAAAAAAAAAAAAAATCCAAAAATCTGAAAAAGATGTTGAATGAGTGGCTTATTATGAAATTGTAAAAAGCAACAAACAGTTTTATTTTATTTTATTTTTCTAAATGGAATATTCTGATTTAATTGTAATTGGTTTTTAGATGAATTTCGGAGATGGCAATATCATCCTAGCAGTGGACTAATTGCAATTAAGGTCATTTTTTTATTTTATTTATTTTTTACTGCATTCAAGTGGTTTGGTGACTAATCATTAGACAGAATGCATAAAAGAAAGGAAGATGGGCAGTTTAGTGGGGCACAACTGCGAAGAACGACAAATGGTAAGAATCCAAATTTCCTCCCAAAATCACAAACATTGAGTTGGCTACAGCAGCATAATGTGGGTCACGTTGTTCATATTGTAAAACTAATTAATTGCGAACACACTACTAGAACCCTGCAGGATTATCTTCATCGGATTCTATAAATTTAATACATCAAATTTCAAAATTTTCCCTCTCATTGTTTCTCTTCATAAATTAAGCTCCTTTATAAAGAATCACAAAGTGGGTTTAAAAGAAGAGAGCACAAAAACCATGGCAAAGCCTCTATATAAAAGTACAAAAAATACCCATCACTTGAGCCTTTGAGTAAGTTCATAGCATTTTGAACACCATGCACAAGGTTAGAGAAATTTTATTCTTTTATTTATTATTTAATCCATATACCAGCAATGGGCAGTTTTTTTTTTTTTTTTTTTTGGGAGTTTTGGTCAATGCGTCGTCTTGACAACTCCTGCATTACGTTGTTAAAATATCAGTAATGTTCTACACAAAGTTGGAGACAGAATATCAAAGTAGAATACGATTGTATTCAACTAAAGACTTCTCGGATCTTCCTTTGATTTATCTGCATTATTTCTGTGGATGGCCCCACCATGACTCTAAACAGCAAACTCCTAACAAGCATCCAAGGGATGTCACCTTATCTGCACAAACAATCAATCACCAACCTCATAAATTTTATATCAACTAAAGCTAATCCACACAATCAAGAGATATTTCCTTAAATTTGAAGATTTCTACTTGTTAAGATTAAATCTCAAAACCATGAAATGAATGACAAAACTTCTTAAAACCACGTTTATACACACATATATACATATGTTCAATTCAAAACCTTCCTTGAAAAGAGTGACCAAAGTTAAAAGAAAATGGAATATGTTATATGAACCACTATTAAGTTAGCTATATTATTTTATATCCTAGAGCCTAACGCAAACAGGTACAAGTTGTTAGACCAATCATATAAACAATGAAAAAATCCCACGTGTAATTTGTAGAATTAAAGAATTAGAGGGCTTAACATAACATTTATATCGTGCGCGCGCGCATATATATATATGATAAGAACGATTTTATAGATGTATAGGATTAAGAAACTTACTTATCATAGAGTAGGGGTAGTAATTTGAGTTATGTTTATGTTAATCTATATTTTTTTTGTCGAATTCTGATCAACCTATATGTCACCGGTTAAGTGAAAAAAGTTTTTTAGATATATATTGTCGCGTCTAATATAAGTAAAATTTGTGTAATTTTTCTTATAATCCACTTATATATATTTTATCTTTTTTAAATTTGACCATAAATATTATATTTTTCATTTTACTTGTAATAAATTTGCTAAAATTATTCTTTTAAAAATTATTTATCTATAGTTTCTAATAAAAAAAATAAAAAACCGAGTCGATTTCGAATTGTGCTCTCGTGTGTGGAACCTAAATTACTCTTATATGCATTTTTTAAAACTATTGTTATATAAATACATGTTATGTTATACTCTCTATAAAATTATAGGTTACAGTGTAGGACATGTTATTCTTCACAAAGAATTGAACACAAAATCCTATGAACAACATAATGAGTCATGACATCTGGATTACATTATAATTACATTAAAAAATCCGGTTGATTAGTCAAATCCAAACCATGATATCAAGATCAAGAATACCAAAAGCTACGATTACCCCTTTGGCTTGCTAATTATTTGGAAGTCGTTGCTACCGAAGTTTGCCTTGCAACTGAACCTTGGGCTTGTTTGACGACGCCAGGCCAAGAGCGGCACTCACAATGCTTTCCCTTCTCAATGGTTTTGTACAAACTGTCCAAATGCTTTCCACAGCCGCCCCAGGTGGTCCTTTTACACTCTTGGCATTCAATCTTGTAACACATTGTTTTCTTTTTTCTTTTTTTCTTTGTGGGAAGTCTTTGAATCCAAGTTTTGTTGTCTGTGGTATTTGTGGGGTTTGATTTGTATTTGTACTCAATAGGTTTTTTTTTTAAGGTATGTAGAGTGCGTTTGGTTCGTGGATTCGAATCACAGCTTGAATCATTTTGTTACCGTATTTTCTCTTACAAAAATTTAAATTTTCATTTAAATTTTTTAATCAAATCTATGAACCAAACGGACTCGTAGTGTTCTTCAATATTGATATCATCAGTTAGGCTTGTCTTTTGTCATTAATCAAAAAAATGCTCAAGGAGGCAACTTTCTGTTGAAGCTATCGAATTCCATGGTAATTCACTTCAATTATTCTGATCAGAAAACTTTGAGACCAAGATTCTAGGCAAATCTGGAGTATGAGAATTGCAATAATATATTATACAAATACTCCAGTTAATTACACTGTAATATCGTTTTGTCCAATCTAATCAATGTGGGTTGAAAATTAGAAGCCTAATTAGATTGGTTTGATCAATTTTTTGATTACCAAAATACGATCAACTTTCTATATTCCACTTATATAAAATTAAAAAATAAATATTTTTTTTTTATTTTTTGTGTTTAAAATAGTTTTCATAAAAAAAACACTACCACGCTACATCAAATATCAATTTAAAGTAATATATATATATACACACACACTGGATTGAATTGGGTACTCACCTTACAAATTTAAAGTCAGTGTTACTCATATTTTTTGAGAAAAATTGTAAAAGAATCCCTTAATTTTATTCGAAAATACCCTAAATATATGTCAGGTTTTAACTAATAAAAAATAACTCCTCAATTTTTCAAATAATAAAAAAAGTACTCCCTTAGTTTTTTAAAAGAGTTAAAAATTATCGTTTTGTCTAGTCAAAGTATTAAAAATACCAACAATACTCATTAATGTATTTGGGTATTTTAAAAGAATTTTTACATTATTTAAAGATTAACTATTTAAAAAAAATAAGAATCATATTAAAAACAAACTTTGCAAAACTGTTTAAAAAATTAAATAAATTTAAACTTAAAACTAAAAAATAAATTTAGGAAGTAAGAAACAAGATTGAATGCCAAAGCAAATCAAAATAGGTGGAGGTAGGTTTGATCCAGTAAATTGACGAATTAAGAAGATGAGAGAAATTTTTATTTTATGTTTGTTGTTTGGAAATTTTTTAGTTTTAAAATATTTTTGGTTAAGTTTTGTAAAATAGTCCATTTAAATAATACATAATTGTGGATTATATTCTTGACTATTTTAACAATTTAACCAATTAAAGGGATGTTTTTTTAACTCTTCTGAAAAACTAAGAGGGAACTTTTTTATTAGTTTAAACATTAAGTATAATTATGGTATTTTGAATAAACTCAACAAATACTTTTATATTTTTTTATTGTTGTTAGCTTAAAAAAAAGATTATTAAAAACCAACCGGGGTCGGCAGATTTGGCGGCCAAGGGCGTACAAGGACAGATTTCTCCATCAAATGGTCAAACTTGTGATTGCCAGAAAATCTTAGGGTGCGTTTGATTCATAGTTGAAATCACAGCTCGAATCATTTTTCTATAAATTTTTTAGTCAAATTTATGAACCAAACAGTCCCTTAAGCAACCAGCAACCAGTCCAAAGTCTTTAAAAGATATTCGGGCATTAAATTGTTTGTTCTGCTTTTGGACCACAAGCGGTGATGGAAGGATCCTTGGGGCCGGCCAAATGGCTGCTTTTCCTCGGCTAGAATCAGACGGTCGTCGTTTGCCAATCAAATAATTGGACTGAAGTCAAACCAAATATGAGGTAATATATTTTTGACATAGTCAAACAATTCAAACCATAGCTAAAGTTCAATCTTTAGAGGTTTTTTTTTTTTTTCTCTATAATAAAAAGCTAATATGAACAGTGTATGCTTTTTTTATAGTTAAATCTGATCAAAATTTGATTGAAATAAAAAAAAAATGAATCTGATAAAAATCACATAAAAACAGTATGCAAAACGAACAGTTTGTGATACAAATTGAAGTACTAACAAAAAGTGACGTATTGGTTGTTCAGCTTTTTTCAAATCCTACTACACAAATCGTCCTATGTTTTTTTGATAAAGTTTTTCATTGTTAACACTACTTGCCAAGCTACAGTTTTAAGAATTGAAATCTGACATCCTTAGAAAAAGAATTGAAACATGAGAAAGTAAGATTATACTCATAGGGTGTTTAGAATAGCGATTGAAACTGAAAATATTGGTTTAAAAACTGTAACATGTAGACCGTTACAATGTAGCAACTTTTTGCGTCAAAATGCCAAACAAGGGTGAATTTTGTTCATTTTCTATTTAACAAATATGGCGTTCAAGCTATACATTTTATTATGTAGTCGCATGCTTTTTTAATGAACCGGATTATACAATGTTTCTTATCACTATTTTTTATGAGAATAAACACTTAAAAATGTAGGTATTATATTCCTCAATTTGTGAAATAAGTAACTTCACTCTACGAGATCAAATCCCAAAAATAATGAAATTAAATTATCATTAGTCTATGAATACATATTTAAAACACCATATACTATAATTATTGAAATATTAGCTTATGAAAATTTTGTGCCCACCTGAAACTTCTTTATCTAATTTGTTTAATATATTTCATATAACGACGTTGGCTTTACTCCAATGACATGCTATGGTTTTCGCTTTTGGCTAAGATATATTAGTGACTGCCTTTATTTCTGAAGATTATAAATGTTTTACAACACGTCAAGGGATATTTTTAGTTGCCCAAATATTAGATTCAAAATATCAATCACATGTGATTTTTGACTCTTCACTCATCTAAATACATCATTCTAAAAAAAAGTCCTAAGTAATTTTTTTTAAAGATTTTAAAGCCCTAAGGTCTTGTCTGAAATTAATATTGGGAAGGTTATACAAAACATACGCTCACTTCGCCAAATATTGTGGATTAAAGGTAAACATCGTGTGGATTTTAAGGATTTTTCCGTCCATCCAATCAAAGTTTAACTGGGTTAATTTTAAATTTAATCTCCCAATAAACCCAAACTTTAAAAGTATCCACCCAATTAAATTTTGGGTGGATTGGATGGATTTAATCGAATTGAGTATTATAAAAAAGGAAAAAAAATTCGAACTTAAAATTTATCAAATTAAGAAATATATGAAGAAAACAAATTAAAATTCGTCACATATTGAATGTCTAACAAAACTTAAATGCATAAGTCACATCTAACAAACAGAATATAATAAAAACCAAAAAAATACTCAAGGGCCAAAAATACCAGCGAGAAGGAGACCATGTGAAAGAGAGGCGTAGCTGTAGAGGTTGGCAAAGATCGAATGAAGAGGTTTTTTTTGGACTTTGTAGTGAAAAAAATAGATATTTAGATAGGTAGGATTGTATACGGAATGCAAATAGAGTGTCAGGTGTGTATATTGAAGCGAAAAATAGTGAAGACTTTTTATTTTTTTATTCCTTTTAAAAGATTGTGTAGTGTGCATTAGAAATTAAAAACTATTGAAAGTAAAAAATTAAAGTCTAAAACCGAGATAAAGTCTTTAGTAGTAACAAACCAAAGAGATGAAATCTTTATAAACTATGTTACTTTTTTTTTTTTTTTGAAAGAATAAAAGTTTTTTTAAGTGTAAAAATAAAATTAAAAGGACAATATTAAATATATATAATAAATATTATATACATAGATATATTACCTTGAGTGAGTTCAAATTATCTTAAAGTTTGAAAAACTCAAACTCAAATCCACTTAATGAAAAATTATATTGAGTAGATTAATGGAAATTCTTACTCAAATTTATCGGATTCAAATTACCTCAAATTTCATTGTGTGGGTCAAATCGAATTCGCCGGATTGTAGGATTTTTTTTGTTAACCCCTAATATGGATTGTAAGTCCACCTCCATCTAATTCTGTGACAAAAAGAACAGAAAAAGCCTTCGTCGTCTAATTCTAACAGGGCAAAACCCAAAGGCCCATGCCCACGCCATGTTGAGAACTTGGGACATGCCCAAGGCAGGAGATAAAACCAAATATTTAAAGACTAATATAACCTTGCCTCGCAAAGCAGGCATACAAAAACACACGGTCAATCTTGCATGAATCCATAACCTTTGATATAAGAAACGATAAGATTTATCACAGAAAAAATTTGGTTGGTTTGCAATAGAATTTTATCGGTAAACCAAATTAACAGAATCCAAAGCCTTTTAGATCCAAGGCTTCTTTGCACACATTGAATCCTAAATCTTCAAGAGGTGTTTCCATTACTTCTCATCTTCTGAAGAACCTAACGCGGGTTTCTTGGTCTGGCCTGATTCTGCTGCGCCTGAATTCATCACCACTCGTTTGACTCCTCTTCCTACCACTCCAAGATGAGTGATCGCAGAAGATCCACTTGTTTGAGCAGCAGAAACAGTTGGAGTGTCAAAAGCTCCATTGCTTTTAGCAGGATCGATTGGTGAAGACTTCTGTGGCAGCACAGAAGAAGATGCACCGTTTTCACTGCCTTTTGACTTGGCAGCTGCTATTCCTAGGATTTCAGCAAGAATCGATTTTGGGTTTGACGCCAGCTGTTGCAAATCTTCAAGCTGTAAACCAAAAGTTGCATGGTTAACTCGGAAATCTTAAAACCACAGAATCAGGTGTTCAAATTAAAGACAGACCTACCTTCTTTTCTAGATCACTGGCAAGGCCAGTTAGCGTATCTATCTCTGCTTGTTTGTCTGTATCGGAAGCAGATGTGGATGATGATGTTGATTCTGATAAGTTCTTTGCTTCATTCGTGAGCCGCTTTGTTCGCGCCTGGCAAACAGATATAGCCTTCTGGCAGTATGGAATGGCCTCCTCGGACCTAGACCCAATCTCCAGACATAAACAGATTCGAAAGTTTCTAAATCACCCAGTTGAGTTTAGTTTTTTAGTTGCAATCATGGGAACAAAAGAAATTTGTCATATCACAGGCATCTCAACAAACATGCTCCCTCAAGGGAGGAAAGAGAGAGAGAGAGAGAACTGGTCACAAAAAGGATACAGTTCAGCTATATGTCGACTGTCAGGTTCAACCAAACGCTCTAAGATAGATAGTGCTTTCTGGTAGTCACTCAGAGAAGTTTCAATGTCCTCTGCAAGGCGAACAAAAAAAGAACAGAACTCACGTCCAATCCACAGAAAGATAATCATAGAAATTAACAACAAATAGTTATAAATACTATATAAATATATCAAACAAAGTTTGAGATCGAAGTTAAAAGTTAACGAATAAAGATTAAGCACATAGACGCACCTCTCTCCATGGCAACTTCTGCCAAAGCTGATAATATGTCCACTTTCTCCATTGTGTCACACGCCTGTTTCTCCTCAATTGCTCTGGCAACATCCAGCATCTTCCACGCCAAATCAAGGTCCGATTCATCTTCATCACCCTCAGCCAGGTCCTCATCATCACTGTCGTCGTCACCATCGTCATCACCTTCCTCCTGGTCATTCTCGTTGGGAGCTGGGCATAATATTAGCAAGGAAGTAGATAAAGTGCAAGAACTGAAGTGCAATATTTTTAGCTCGTCAAAGAAACATGATACAACTAAGTGTTCTGGTATCAGATTTCCATAGATATAAAGTGCAATTACTGTGCAAGAAAATATAAGTAATATGCCTACCATCATTAGCTGCTCCTTCTGAATTATTCACACTGACAGACACTTCATCTCCTACTTTCTTTAAGGCAGAAGCTGAAGAAGATTCACCATTTGTGACACTCTTAACGGATCCATCTTTTGCAGATTCAGGTTGAGATTCGCCCTCTTTTTTTGGTACATTACCCAGGGGATCAGCCTCCTCTTGAGCTTTGTAAAGCAATGCACATCCATATTTGTAGTATGCATTAACACAGTCAGGAGCAAGCTCCCCATAACGTGCAACCCTGATTTTTCCAATAAACCATCACCAACAAGTACTCTTAAAAGTCAAGAGATACATGACAAAAAGCACGCTATAATCCTGAAGAAATTGTGTCAAACGAGAGCAAGCACACGCATAATAGAATTTCAAAAACATCAGTCGTAGTAACTACAACCAATTACCAATTAGAACAGTATACTATATGAAAAATCAGATTGCCGCTCTTCACAGAGCTTGAGGGTTGAATCCTCAATTACCCATTAGCGCCTCATCTAACTAAGCACACTAATCAAAGAAAGGCAAAGACGACTACACGACATACGGTAATACTATATGAAAATGAGCTGTATACTAAGCATTTAATAACTCGGCCGGCCACAAGCTAAAGCTGAAACAAAACCTTTTATCATTTCAACACAAAATGAAGACCAAGCACAACTTGGGAAAAACACAAATTTCAACAACATATGCAAATGGTATCACCTAATGTTTATCAAAAAAATAAATAAATAAATAAAAATAAGGGCTTTCATTTTTTTATTTTTTTATTTTTACTATAGCTTCCCCTCCCAGAAAGAGGTTCTTTTAAAAAGGGCCTTTGGAGGGAAATTTTTTTGGTGAATGGGCCTTTTTTTTTTTTTGACATCAAAAAACTAGCTTTTTAGACACCAAAACAATTCTAGTTTTTTTTTTTTTGCCACCATATTTAGATTCCTCTCTTCGATACAGTCCTTTTTTTTTTTTGTAAAAAAAACTAAGACAGTTTTGATGCTCACCCATTTTTTAATTTAAGAAATAGGAGGCCATTTGCTTAATTTGGTTTTTTTTTTTTGGCCTTTTTTCCGAATTCTCTCTCCCAGAAATTATACCCTTTTTCCGGCTCTTCCCCCTTCTTTTCCCCTACAAACCATGAGTCTACGGAATCAAAAAACCTAAACCAAAGATAACTAGTGGCTGAACTCACAATCATACAAAGACATCTTAGAAGAAACCCTAAACCAAGTTAATCAGAAAAAGATAAATCCTTGTTCTTTTTCAAATTACCTAATAAAATAAAGTAATAACACCATCGCCATAACTCATTACACGCAGACAGAGCAAAACAAGCTTCATTCATTTCCCTAAAATTATACAAAAATGTGTGCGGAAAATTATTAAAAAACCAGAAAACCCTAACCTGATCTCTAGAGCACGGCTGAAGCATTCGGCAGCCTCGCTGTAGTCAGACTCCTTGAGGGCCTTGGATCCCTTCTCCATAAGCTCATCGGCGAGCTCCAGTGACTTCTCGCCGTCGGTGTCCGAGGTCGTAGCGGAAACGTTGTCGTTATTGCAAGTAGACTCCGCAGTGCCTCCCAGGACGCCGGATTGTATGGTGGCCTCGTTCGAAGCCTGGGTTTCTAGGGCATTCGGAACTGCTCCGCCTTGCTCCTCCGCCGCCGTAGCGGAGACTTCCGGCACCGGAGCTTCTTCGACCATAGCTTCCGTCCGACCTCGACGACGAGAAAGAGGAAGGGCTCTTTTGTTTTGGGGTTTTCGCTCTCTCCTCTGCTTCAAAAATGAAAACCCCCTCTTTTCTGGCGCAAAAATTAGACTGGTGAAAACATCTTCAACCGCTCTCTATCTCTCTCCCGTCAAACGACAAAATGGTCCGTGAGTTTTACTATTTTGTTAAAAAAAAAAATTATTTTCACATTTATCCTTAACTATGTCACTCACTTTAGGGCTTCATTGGCAAGTTTCTACTTTTTCATTCAGCTTTGTAAGTTTTTAAACTTTTTTTGGCAAAATATTTTCATATTTTCCTATAAATTATAAATTATGTCACTTATGTTATTTTATACATAACTTTCAAAATGTATCATTATTTCCCCTAATTTTTTTTTTGTTAACAAATAACCTCCTTTCATTCAGTTTTGTCTGGCTTAACAAGTCAATATTTTTTTAACTTTAAGGGGAAAAACCTCAAACATAAAAAAGGGTATAAAAGGAAAAAAAATAGATTAAGAAAAGAGTATTATTTTTTGTAATAGGCCCTTCCAACAGCATAAAATAGCTTAAGGAGAAAAAATACCCATAAAATTTCTTAAAAGAATAGAGCTATTGAAGTTTTTTGTTAAAAAAAAAAACACATTGTTTTAATTTATTGTGAAGAACCCCCTCTTAAATTTTTCTTTATATTTGTATTTAAATGGCTTGCAGTAAAAAATATTCATATGCAAGCTGTAGGCATGTGGATTGCTTTGATACGGAGGTCTTGTAAAGTTGGAAGAAAAACAAATCAATTTATTAGCCCAACAAAAATGAATGGAAAGAAGTTATTTGCTAACAAAAAAATTAACAAGACATAGTAACACATTTTAAAAGTCGATGGATAAAACAACATAAGTGTCATAGTTTGAGGAGAAAATATAAAATATTCTACAAAAAACCGTCCAAAACTAACAGAATTGGACGGAATAAGAATACTCGCTAATGGAACTGAAGAGATTAAGTGGTATGTTTTAAAAGTCAGGGGCAAACTGACATCAGTGATATAGTTTGAGGGCAAATGTGAAAATAATTCTCAACAAAAATAACATGGGAATTTTATCAGTAGGAAACAAAAAAGTAATTTTTTAATAAGTATCTTTTTTTCAGCCATTAATAGGGTGTTTTGTAAATAAGTTCGAACTGAAAATACTATGACATATGAAAGCTTTATATTGTAACTATCTTTACTTTACATAGTAGCAAGTGAGAGCTTTACAATGTTTGAGTTAAAATTGAGATAACCAAACACCTTATAAATATGTAGAAAAAAATAATTTTAATCATATTTGATGTTTGAAAATGAAAACTACAGAGAAACACTTAAATAACAATTGCTTTTCAAAATAGAAATTTGGGTTGTTTAAAAAGGTTTCAAAATAAACTACAATTTTTAAGGTTTTTTTTTTAATGATTAATCTTACAAATAGTCTATGAACCTTATTTTCAATCTTATGTTGGTCCTTAAGTTTTCAAATATTTCACTTTTGTTCTTAAACTATTACTTTATTACAATCTCGATTCCCTAATTAGATCAGTATTAAATATTGACATAAAACTTCTTTAAAATGTCCCCCTTTGATGATATTCCTTTGTTTCACTTTTTGTTTTTCGTTAGCTTGGTGTTATCAGAGACCAAAATTGAAAAATTTGATGAGAAACTAATTATAACAATTGTGATGCATGTAACAAAAACTAACAATAAAACATTTTATCACTTAGTTTTTATTAAGAAAATTTTGAAATAATTCTATTTTCAAAATATATTTAAATTTAAACAAATAAAATGACCAATTATGTTCTTGAGGTACGCCATGTACAAGCCAAATACCTCTTTCCATTAAAACAAAATGAAAAAGAACTGCCATAGTCAATTGAAGTGCCATTATTGCAAAATGTTAATTTCTCATTTATCTCATAAATTCAACCACAACTTATATATTTTTCAATATTTTTTCACAAAAATTTGAATTTTTTTCCGAATCTATAAACAAAAAATATAATAAATTTAAGAGAATAATCACACAAAAATAAAATATAAAAAATGGTAGTAAATAAACTTTTTCGAAACTAATATAAGTAAATAGTAAGTTTTTAAAATATTTATAGTAAATAACATATTCATGGTGTAAATAATTGATTTATCCTTTTATATATGGTGTAAATAATTCTTATTTACATGGTAAATAAATTGAAGGTGTAAATAATTTATTTTCCTCTTATTTATCGTAACAAATGAGATTATTTACACAATAAATAATTTATTTAAACTATAAATCTACTATTTACTATAAATATTTTTAAAACATATTATTTACTTCTAAAAGTATCAAACATGTGCTTATATCCCTCATTCTCCTAATAATATTTTAGGGGGCATAATGCCCATGAAGGAAAAGTTCAAGGGCCATGAGGTGAAAAAAAAAGCTTTGTATGGAAAAGAGAAAAAAATCATATGTAAATTTCATGATCAAAATTATTTATATCTTTTAATATTTATTATCAATTAGATCTTAATGGTTAATAATTTTATTTTGATATGTATAAAGCAAATAACAAATAGTTTGAGATACAAACATACAATTTACTAGAAAAAAAAAAACCCCTTACGACAACATGGCAATTCAAGAGCAATGAGCAATGAGCAAAAGGGTATAACTGTAATTTCAAGTTTCAAAAGATTATAACAGAATCCAACTCCTCGAAGTTCAACCACATAAACAACTACCGAAAGCTTTTTGCGACTTCACCTACTTCACATCCTCCACAGCAACAAAAGCCAAGCTGCCCTCCAAAACAATGGCTTCCACGATCTCTCCACTTCTCCAAACCCTCCCTCTCCCACGCGCCTCCTTCCAGGTACGAGCCTCCCAATCCTCTCCACCGGCGGCTCCCGCCATTTCCAGCCGTAGACAGCTTCTCTTCTCTCTGACGGCGGCGGCGGCTGGGGCGGCGATTGGAGAGAGGTCTTCGAGAGCGGAGAGCATTGGACTGTTCGGTATCCGGAGGGGCCTGAGGAAGGTGGAGGAGACGGCGGAGGAGATCGTGAGGGAGGGATTCGAGGCGGCGGACAAAGGAATCGAGACGGCGGAGAAGGGGATAGAGGCAGCGGAAAGAGGGATTGAAACGGCGGAGACGGAGATCGAAACGGCCGTGAGTTTCGACGGCCTGGCGCAGGCCGGGGCGGTGGCGGGGGCGGAGGTTTTGGGGCTTTTGGTTGCGACTTCGATTGTGAATGGAATTCTAGGTCCCGAAGCTCAGAAGTCGTGAAATTTTTTTTCCTGTCGTTTCTTCTTTGGGTGTGTGTGCAGTTTATTTGTATCTGTTGCCGTTTGGAACTTGGACAGTGTAAAGCAACTAGTAGTGTATGCTTATAATAGTTTAACCATTTTGTTTGAATATCTGTTACTGTTTCTCTTCCCAGCCTTTATTTGGGGTGTTAGGAACTTATGATACAACAGCAAAATTTAGAAAAATATTGGAAATGATTATCCATTCAATATGTATTAGAAACTTTTAGCCATGATTTTTAGTCATAAAATGTTTTTGTTAGGAAAATCTAGTGGTTAAAAGTTTTACTTATAATAAAAATTAAACTAAATTGTATGATTAAATGTTTATTAATCATAACATTTACTGTAACTAAAAGTTTTATTTTTTTATAGGACCTCTAAAAAAGTACACATGAGACTTCTTTCTTGTTTATGTCACACGAGCAATTTTATTTAATCTTATAGAATTATAACACTGTCGGTACTAACAAAACAGTATAATTTAGTATAAAAGGTATACTAGATGTTAGACCAAGATTTTTAATTTTGTGAGTAACAAGGTTATAATTTATCGGGATGAAAAGAATTTTTCGGTCACATCCTTTAAAAAAGTACAATCATGAGACTTCTTTGTCTCTCTAATTGCTTGATACATATGTGAAGTGCTTATACATAAAGGAACTCGATTGGAGGAAGGAGAACTATTAACTCGTGTAACTCGGCCTATAATTCAACCAAGAAAAAAAAAACTCGGCTTATAAATTCATGTTTTGTTTGGCAACAAATTGAAACTTATTAGTTTTAATTCTTATAGTATAAAATCTTTATATATTATAGTGTAAAACTACTACAGTAAAAAGCTTTTACATGTTACAATGTTTTGGTTTCATCTTATTAGTTCAACTATGTTACTAAACACACTCTAAGAATGTTTAAAACCAAGTTGAAACTTGAAGTTGAAACTTAAATATTATAGTATGTAAGAACTTTACATCGTAACATATTCTTCTGCTTTAGATTGAAGTATACGACTAAGTTTCAAATCTTGTATATAGTTAGCCGTGTGAATTAATATCAATTGTATTAGGATGGTCAACATTCTAACACTAGGCACGGACGGAGTATGGGGCAAGCTGAGGGGCACGCCCAACTAGAAAAGCTAAAACAACTAATCTTTTTGTAACTATTTCCTAAAACCATGCTATATGTAGTATGCAATTTCTACATTATACTTTACCTGCATAATCATGTCTCTCTTCATCTCTTTTTTTTTTAATTGTTTTTTCTTTTCCAATATCTCCATGTCTAACTCTTATTCTTTCTCTATTCTCTTAAAAAAAATATTCTTTTTCAAATAAAAAAATAGTCAATTTAAACAAAAGTTTTCTGTAAAAGGTATTTTTATTAGCATACTTGTTTTTAAGCTTGGATCCACTAAAAATCATTTTAAATGAAAGAACACTTAAACCATTTTGATATGGGCAGGTTCTCTCCTCACTCAGCGGAGAAGGTGTTCGCCAGTTTGTAGAGTTTGCAATTTTGTTATTGAGCTGTTCCAGGGTAATGTCGTGGACGATATCAAAGGCTATTTTTTATTATAAAAATGACTAGGTTTGTTATGTTTCTCAAGAGATATTCATAGCTCACCTTTTAACTAGCTTATCCATCATTATTCTGTTGATTCTTTATGGTTGGATTTTGCGCCTGTTTCCTTAGGCCCTTTTGTACAAGTGTTGTTGTACAGGTGTTTGGTAACGAAAGTCATTCCATTTAAAGCGAGAGAGATGAAGGCCAGAGGTCGTTTGGGACCTGTTGTTCAAACCGTAGTATGCAGTTCTAAGTGCTATTTCGATAGTGTTTTTATCAAACGTTATGGTATTTTCAGTTACCACTCATTTCGCAAACGGCCTATTTACAAGTTTTCAGCAGAGGACTGTTTGATGTGCTGCATGTTATGGCAATACAAAGGTCAACGGTAATTATACACCTCCAAGAGGGCAGGATCTAATGTGATCAATGCAAACATATATATATATATATATATATATATATATAGAGAGAGAGAGAGAGAGAGAGAGTAAACAAAAAAAAAAAAGAGAAAAGGCATATGTATGCATAAAAGAAGACTGATATCTATAAACAATCTACTTGTTAAACCAAAAGGCCAAAAAAAAAAAAAAAAAAAAAAAAATCCTCCCTTGATCTCTCTTTAACTCATATTCTAACTCTTCATTTTGGCCTTTCAGGAATTTAAAAAAGAAGAAGAAGAAGAAGAAGAAGAAGAAGAGAGAGCTTATTTTATGAATGCTATTCTGTATTAAAAAAAATTCCTGTCGTTATGGTTGGATTAAAGAGCATTGCAGCACGTAGTGTTTTGCTAGGACAGAAGCCAAAAAGTTCTTGCACTTAAAGAAGGTTGTTCACTCAGAGAAATGCGCACATACACACACACAAAAATAAATAAATATATATATATATATGTATATAGGTATATATATTCTGATTGTACCTATGCCAGAAGGCCAAAAAGTTCTTGCACCGTAATTGTAAGTAACAAGTAGCAAATAGCCAGTCCAAAACCCAAGAGCATCCACACTAAGCATAGAATATTAACCATGTCCGTAAATAAAAGCTTCAATATAACTAGTAAGCAGTAATTACATTAGCATAAACAAGTATCAGATAATTTGCGGATATTGCTTGGCCTGCTGCCGCACTCTTCGTTTATACTCAGCTGGTTCCTGCAAATTAGGCCAAAAAAAAAAAACTTGAATAGATGCTCTTCCTTTCCATGAATCATAAACACCAACATAACATAACTTATCCTGAGACATATAAGCAATGACCTGAATGAACAGCTGATAACCATCTGTTTGTGCCGGATCGGTCGGGTTAGGCTGGTCCAGCAAATCCTGGATACCAACTAGAATTTGTTTCACTGTAATGGCCGGTCTCCATCCCTGGGCAGAAGCCAAAAATACCATTTTCCTAAGATGGTAGGGAAACATATTCTACAGCAATGAAATCTCCCAATGAAAGTTGATCGAGTTGGGAGCAGTTGCTTACGCTGTCCTCGCTGAGGATCGAAAGGCACACGGTTCCAGAAGGATAGACATTAGGGTGGAAGAAACCCTGTGGAAACTTGCACTTTGGAGGCCTGCTGGGGTAATCCTCACTGAAGTGAAGTGTAAGTGGAAAATGCCCACCCTCCCAATCAGTCTTGCAATATTTAAAAAAGGTAAAATTACAAATCAAATAAGGCACTTCAACCATGAGAGACAAGAAGGAAGCAACATTTTACATAAATGATATTGACACAAAAGATGAATCAGACTCGAATTTTCGGTGCTGGAAATTCTTCAAGTCACCAGTTTTCCCTCATTTGCTCTGAAATTATACACTACCAATTTTTCCATCCAGTTGCCTATGGCTATAACTACAGGAAAATTCGGATTTTTTTCGTCCCATAACGAAACTTGTAAAGAATGAAAAAATTGTTTGACAATTCAGAAGCTGCAAATACCATGAAAGCAAAGATTAATTAGCATCAAATTTTTTTTTTACCAAGTTAGAACAGGGTACACAAAATGCAAATGGGAACCGACTAAATGGAATTAGACAGTCAATAGAAATTTACATCTTTGTCTACAAAAATAGAAAGTAATTCAATAAATTTGAACAGTCAATTAAAGAAAGAAGGTCCAAACTTGAAGCACATAAAAACCCTAATGCTCAAATTGGGAGAAGAAGAAGAAGAAAACTGACACTGGGCTTGCCGGGGATTGTGCAGTGCCAGACCATCAAATTGACGGACCCATCAGGAGCGGTTTCAGGCCTGGCGACAAAACCCTAGAAATTAAAAAAAAAAACAAAAATTGAAATTTGAATGAGGAAGATGAGACAGAGAACGAAAAGGAAGGGAAATGCAGAGAAATAGAGGGTACGGACATGAGGATGATTCTTACGCCAAGCTTTTCTCTCTTCGGCGAGACGGCCACGCGCTATGCCTCCAGACATTCTTCTTTGGTCTTCGATATAGATTTTTGTTTTTTTTCTTTACAGTTTATACTTGAGGATGAAATGAATAGCTGGTTTTCTTGCCTGTTAAGCATTCAGTTCACACTTCAAAGTACGTGCACGCAAACCAAACATAAGCCTTCCCAATTTTCAAGGTGCCACGGGAATCAGTTTAAAACTCAAAGTCCAGTAGCATGTGAGCCTTTACATCATACTTGACAAAGTAGTTTGAAGCCCAACATATACACACATGATGTTTGATAAAGTAGTTTGAAGCCCAACATATATATCTATATATATATATATATTTATACTTTTCTTTTTACATCTTTCTTCTTTCTGTTTTAAATTAATTTAAAAATTATACCCATAGTTTTTTTATCTTATAAAATATATATTAAAATTAGATTTAATATAAAAACTTACGTCTTACTTCAATTAATAGTTGATTTTTTACTTCTAAAATAACCAAATTATCTTAAGTAAAGGAGAAAAACAATTAAAACATTAAAAAAGGAAGAAAACACAAATAAAAACACACAAAACGCTTATTTTTAGGGTATTTTAGGTAATATTTTATGTCACAATTGAAGATTGATTGGAAAAATGTATAATTTTGTATATTAAATTTAATCTAAATGTATAAATTTGATGAGATCATAAATTGAAGGTATATTGTTTGAATAAACCTAAAATACACGGTATAAAAAAGAAAATCATCCATTGAAAAAATTGGTTTAAAAAGTTATTTATATAAGAGCTTTACAGTGTAACATATGAGACTTTTAACTATTGGTTTGAACCAAATTTTCAAACAATTGTAATATATTTTTGTCTTATACGATCGTATGTGAGGACTTTATATCTAGAAAGTAAGAATTGGTTTGCATGTTTTCTAGCTTGCTGCCGAGGCACATTGAATTTTTGGACTAAGAGGCAAATCATAACCAACCACGTCCACATTATTCCCTGATCAGTCCTAACTATATAATAGAATAATATTAATACTTTAACTATTTACTAAAAAAGTAAGAAAAAAAAAGAGAAGCCATTCAAAAAAAATTATAAATAATCTATTATCCTAAAAAAATAGTCATTTAAAAAAAAAGTATTCTATACAAGGTATTATTATTAGTATGCTTTTTTCTAAACATAGGTCCACTAAAAATCATTCTAATAGTAAAGAGAAGAAAATTGTTTTGTTATGGGCAGGTTCTCGCCTCACTTAGCAGAGTGCTTGGTGGCTAGAGAAGGTGTTTGGCTCTATCGGGGATTATAGAGACCCATGCGTGTGATAAATGGAGCTATTCCTAGAGCTCCGGAGAGAAATGTCGTGGACGATATCAAAAATGTTACTTCTAATGCCGACAATGCTATGTTTCTCGCAAGAAATATTATAGCTTATCTTTTAACTAGTTTATCCCTCGATTGTTCTGTTGATTTCTTATGGTGAGATTTTGTGCTTGTTTCTTTAGGCCCCCATCGTACAACCGTTGTCTGGTAAGAAAGTCATTCCATTTAAACAGAGAGAGATGATAAGAGTTAAAATTTTTATTAAAAACTAATGATTTGGTTGGTGCACGGGTTTAAAATAATGTAATTTACGACTTTATAACTTAAACTGTAGGTTTTAAACTATATTGTTTAAATGGTAGTTTTGAACTAACGTTTGAAATGTAAATGTTTAAAACAAAAATAAAACATCATATTAAGTTTAAAACGAAACAAATGTTTAAAAAACTATAATTTATAAAAGAAAAACGAGAATAAAAATAGTTTTTATTATAAAAAATGGTTCAAACCATATAAACTAGAGAGGGAAACAAAGTTTAAATTTTAGAGGTTTCAACAGTTTTAAAACCGCATCTATGGTCTAAATTGGTCTTATTTATCACTTCATCAAACGTCAATTTAAACCGCTTTTATGGTTTAAAGTGTCTTAAACAATTTTAAAAATATGGAACAAATGGCCTATAAATGATTTAGAACAACACAATATTAATAATGACGGCATATTTTTCTGTAAGCTAGCTATCAAAGTATTCTCTTTATTATTATATTTTTTAACTTGTCCTAAAACACATAACGTCCAGAACTTGGAAGTTGTCACATGCAATATGCCTAATTGCCAGTAGTCTTAACATTCAAAAATTCTCAAAAAAAAAATTATTTAAAAAAAAAAAAACAGAGAGGGGATGTGAACACTACAATTCAGGTGAAAAGAAAAAATAATTTAAGGGGAACAAAGGAGACTAAAGAGTAAAGACCGCACAATAAGTTTCTGGCAGTTATCAATCAGTTAAAACAAATAAATGAAAATGACCTTAAAGCAAGTTACACCCCCCACAACCCCTATGTATATTAGTGTTCCATAAATAGACTTTGGCCTTCTAAAAAAATGACATTTATGCTGCCCTTGCACCTATGTTAAAGAACAACATAAGGGGAAAAAGGAAAAAGCAATTCTAAATAATGACACATAAATTACATAAATTAGCAACAGTTGCAGGCCCTTCTTTCCTAACCCGTCTACATTACAAAATTGTTCAAGCAATGAAGGGCTCTCCACGAAGAGACTTGGCACTGTTGGGGCGACCAGATCATATGCAAATGCATCATCAGATGGGCAGAGAGAGAGAGAGAGAGAGAGGAATCCCGGTTGGCAGATAAAGGTGTTCACCAATCAATCATAACCCTTAAGCACCAATCCTGCGACCCTTTTTAATGATTCAACTACCTTGAGGAGATCAGATTCCGAATGGCCCGCAGAAACAAACAATCTGATTCCAACGGGCAACCGACATTTATCTAGTGTTGATCTCTTGGAGGTCACCACAAGGGCAGAGTCCTCCTCCAATACCTGAAAACGCATCATCTTGGGCTTAAGATACAGCCAAGCGGTAAATTTGGCCTCATAAGTGCAAGATACTATTTACTTACACGGTCAGCAATTTCTTGGAGAAGACGGAGGTCTGATTTCGATGAACCTGTTGACTTTTCTAATTTGAGGAAAACAATAGGTGATTCTGGATTGCTTGCTATTGACAGTCCCGGTACTCCGGACAAACCTGTAGTTTGCCAATATATATAACATCCGCAGCAGTCAGGTCAGTTATAAGAAGAACACGAGAAATTTAAAATTGCTTGATCTGGCTCATTAAAAATGGCTAAAATCAGTCATCAGCCTCTTTAATCACGTATACTAACACTTCACAGAAAAATCCTGATTTCCAGATAAGGACCTCTACGGAAAATTTCTCAATCACCAGCCACAAAGCATCATTAGGTAACTAGTCTAGCAGAGCCCAAAGCAATTTCTGCTTCAATGGTATCTCAACCACATTATAACAACACAAATCCTGAAAGCATGTGAGAAAACAGTTCTATCGATGATTTGTAGTGAGATCAGAACAAACCTCTCCACAATAGTGCAATGTTTTCCTTCAGCTTATTTATCAAATTAGGCTCTTCCTCCAAGACATCAATGGCAGCAATGGCAGCACTTGCAAGGTACGGGGGCAGTGAGGCAGAAAAGACGTACCCTGAGCTACTCAATCTCTGCCAAGAGTTAGCTTAGACTGAGACACTAGCGCCTCAAAATTGAATGACATAGTGTATGTATGTGCATGCAATTGCATGGATATAAACATAATAAGAATATGAACTTAAAGGTTTCCTCATTTAAAACATTCAACCACAGCATAAGAGGCCATTCAATGGATGGTTTTACTCAATACTTAAATGAAGCCATACCTGGTGATCAATCACTCTAGCACTCCCCGTGCAGAATCCTCCCTCTGTGGCTAATGCGTGTCCCATTGCAGCAGTAATAATGTCTATCTTTTCAACCTGCAACACCATTCCTCAATACATCACAAATAAATCTGAATCATCATAAAAGAATTAATAACTAGGAAAGTTAAATGAAAATACCGAAACTCCAAAGTGTTCAGTTAGACCTCTTCCACTTTTACCCAGCACACCAAACGAATTGCTCTCATCCAATAAAACACGAAATCGGTATTTCTCCTTCAATCTAATAATCTCATCTAAGGGGGCCACTTGTCCAGAATTCTATAAGTTAGAAATCAGAACGTCAATATCTGCCATAAAGCTGTTTTACAAATAATTAAGAAAGCACAAACACAAATATAAAGATGTCACTGCCCCCAATGGGCGTGTGTGTGTTTTTCTCTAGATTTTAATATCACCAAATATGTTTTACTTTTAATACACTCAAAAGGCAAGAAAAAGGTGAAAAGTCATATGCAGAACATATGACAAATACCTGGTAGACAGCTTCAACCACAATGTAGCGTCGCAGTTTTTTAGCACGTTGATTCTCTGCAGTAATTTTCTCCAAAGTACTTCTCAAAGATTCCATATCATTGTGTTTGAAGTACACAATTGTGCTTCTAGAAAGATATAGGCCGTTTTGAATTCCCCAGTGGACACCCTCGTCACTATAAAAGGAAAAGAAAGAAACGCTTTTATTTCTGAGATCAATAAATATGTAATTCTTTCCTACAAGCTACTTTAATTTTAGCAGAAAAAAGTTCCAAATCTCTGCTAAGCTCCATAAACTAGATAGATAAAAGATGTGTGTAGGGGCAGATACAGGCTTCTGCGGCTGTATATTGTTCAAACAGTGCACCTAAAAGTTAAAAATAAATAAAGAAAAACTCTGTGTGTGTAGGGAAAAAGAAACTAATTTAACATTGGAACATAACCGGGATCTCCAAGTTAAAGAGGGTGTATAACAGTCGCACTGAAGATTATGCATGCTCACACAACAATTATATCTCCCTTTTTGGCAAAAGCTGGAATCGCACTGAACATGGTTGAGAGTCCATAAGAATAGAGAATTGAATCAGGAGTTCCCAAAAACTTTGCTATTCTCGCCTCGCAGTCAAGGTGGACATCTAATTCACAAGAGAGTACAAAATAAAAGATTGGAGAAAAGTCAAAGCTAGAGGGAGAAAAATAATCTATGGCATTCATTTGTTACGTTCTGTCATACCAATTGTTCCATAGAACCCCCGAGGACCACAGGAACCAACACCATATTTTTCCAGTGCAGAGGTGCATGAATCCTGAGATCAAATACTGCTGTAAGTGTTCTATTTTAGCGACACCCTTATTCATAAACACAAAAAGAATATATTGAATAGAAACAGCTTCCTTACAAGTAACTTTTTGTGTCCTATTAGTCCAAGATAATTTGCTGAAGCAAAGTTCACAACTTCTTTGCCATTGACTATTGTGTGTGGTCTTGCAGCACTGCATAAAATGCAATTCGTGAGAAGAAGTCCTTGGAAACAGTGAGAAATATTAAAAGTTACTCAGAACCGAACTACCCATCTAGAATGAAAATCCATAACTTGAATGCTTTGTTCATAATAACCATAGAAGAAAATCTATAGATTTTATCTCCAGCAAAAGTATGATAACGACAACAACGAAAGTAAGATATCATGAGCAAAGGAACACCGAACACCCACTTATATTTTTCTTGTTCTGGTTGTAGGGTTGAGGAGAGAACATGTAAGGACCCATACAAGTGTGTAAATGTAAGATCACGCAATGAAACAAAATTAAAAAAGAGCCCATTTTATGATGAGATAAAACAAATTCCACCTTTCCAACACCGGGGGCTCAAACTGCATCTCTTCTGTGATGGGAGGAATAAGAGGTTCTGGAACCCATTCCTCACATAGTTCATCAATTTCCTACACAACAACACACTGAAAAGTTAGGATGAGACAAGAAGGTATCATCATATAATAATTTACAAGCCCTTAATAATTTGCAAAACAAAAATGGTAAGAAGCACATAGAAATGCCCAGCTATAGCTACAAAATTTATCACCAGAAGGAAAAAAACCTGACACCCAAGCTGTCGTAGGTCTTTTCTCCAGTTAGAGAAAAAGAGAAAAGACAAAAAGGCAGAGGACACTAACTCCTAGCAATAAGAAGGTTGAAAGTAGAAACATTGACAAACCTTCTTCGTCAAAGGTCGCTTAGGAGGTTTGTAACTCTTCTGAGAAAGTAGGAAAAGGATAACCACCAAAAGAAGCACTTCTACAAACAAATGGCCTTCAAAAAGAAAAAAAGAAAAAAAGTTGATTGTATTAAGCATGAACTGCAATAAACAAACATATTTCCAGTTATAAGGATTTGAGAGGCTACCGCCAATATGCACTCCGAAAACAACAGCTCGAGCGGAGGGGACATCCAGAGCTAATGTCACCCATTCTAAAGTACTGTTCACCATGTGCAATACAGTTGATGCCATTTTTTCTACGCCCCAACTCTGTTGCAGAGAAGCTTCAAGTATTACTCATACAAACAAGGGCACCTGTCCCTTCAAGTACATTTTTTGAAACTCTTGGACGACACTGTGGACGGTAGAAACCGCTGGATCCTACTTGTTATTGCGCAGTTTTGAAATGTTTGCAACGAGGTGAGAATACTAGAGCTAATGAAACTTCTCCAAAAGTTAAAGAATGAGAAAACACCTTAAATGGAAGTTAAAGAAAGTATTTTTCTTCCTCAATCAACCTTGAACCCACAAAACTATGAGTGAACGCAAGAAGGACTGCCCGTTAATGGAAACGCTTGAGAAAGTAACCAAGCCAAAAATACGGAAACACACACAAATTTCACCAGAGATAAAAAAACAGAGAGCCAATTAAAATAGGCTATAGGACCAAGGATTGCCCCAGGACTCCATTCTTACAATCCTTAATACTGACTATAACGTAGAGAGCAAACTAAGTTCAAGCACATCTTAAAACATCTTAAAAATTTTTTTCTTTATATGTGTGTGAATCCTTTTGTTTCTTTTGTAAAGGTACAACTGAAAAGTATTGAACCAGTAGATTTGTGAGGTAAATAAACCCTTACTGTAGATCAAAACAAGATAGCTTAGCTTAACCCATATTTAAGTATGCATTTTAAAAGCAAAATCAGTTGAATTCTCTCTTGAATCAAAACTTCCAAAAAAAGTCAAAAACATAAAAAAAAAAAATGCTTTCTAAATTATAATCAGAAACTTTAATAAATATGCTATTAAAAAAAAAAGGCAAGCTTTGACATGTATATGTACCAAACCGATCCAATTTTTAACAAAAATGTTATCTTTTGATCCAAACAAAATGGAATCGATATAAAATCACAGAAACAACTTCCTAGAATCCAAATAAAATCCAAAAAAAGAAGAGAAAAAAAAAAGAGAACATAACTAATACAACAATATAGATTCAAGAGTCAAAAAAGGATCCAAAAGCATCAGTCTCCAGATCTATTGTGTAATATAATTCCAGCAATTAACGGGTAAAGTTCGGATTTAAGCAAAATCGGGAACCAAATTGCCACAGATATGGAATCGAGATAATAGAGAGAGAAAGTGGGAGATTGAAAGATTGAGAATGGTGAAAAGTACCTGGTGATGATGATTGACGAAGAGGAAGAGGAAGATTGTAGAATGTTTATTCTTCTTCTTCTTCTTCTTCTCCTTCTTCTCCTTCGTTCACTTCCTCTCAGATTCGGATAAAAACGAGGGAAAGGGTCAACCAGATCGATTGTTTGGAATAACCCCGGATTAAAAAAGTAAGGGTGATAATAATAATAATAAAACCCGATATTTTTATTTTCTGCCTTGCAAAAAAAGAAAAGAAAATAATAACCATTCAAAAAAAAAAAAAACACAATGGAGGACTAAAATAAAAAAATAAAATAGAAATTTATATGTCTTCATAAGATAAATAAACTATTTTTCCTCAAAATAAATAAATAAATGTTCTTTTAGGAATATAAATTAAAAATATGCCCAACGTCATAAAAAAAATATGTTCGAAAATTTTAAGCAATATTAGCAAGGAATTTAAAGTATTTACGGTTTCAAAAAAAAAAAAAATTTGTAGTTTCTCTAGCACGATTAAAAAAAATCACTTTTAGGGTAAATTAAACAAAAAGAGTATTTGTTTCAGAGTAAAAAAAAAATTTATAAACATCATCTTTTCCAACTTCCTTTTTACCAATGTTAAATATTTGGAACTTTTTATTTCGCTTAAAAACTAACTATTTTACCGGTACCTATCCACTTTCTGATTTGATTCTAGCATAATATATAGTCTATCCCTTAAAAAGACTTTTTTAAAAATAATAATAACAATAATAACAAACGGGGCACAACTTTTTTTTTTTAAATGCAAACAAGTGGAAGAAGCCACACAGATCTTCGTCGTCACAAACTAAAAGACTGTTTGGAAGGATGGTAGGAACCAGTGGTTAGAACCACTTTTACTATAGCATATGAGAGCTTTATACTGTAACAATTTTTTTATTTGTTACTGTAACATGTGAGAGCTTTACACTATTCATAATTAAGTTTGTGGTGAAAACCACAATTTCCACCACTCAGCCAAACATAGGGTAAGATCTCCTGTTGTCGTCTTTGTGAACTGAGATCTCACATTGTATCTCTTGTTGTTGTTGTTGTAGCTTGATCTCCTTCGTCTTGCGCACTATTTGGTCATCGTCATTGTTGAGTTTTGTCAAACCATCAGCGAGGTCTTGTAGATCACAAGCGTCTGTGCATTTTGCAGCGGACAATGTTGGAGAATGCGTGGCAGAAGGCGTTTGTAATTGTTGTTGTCGTGTTTTCTTTTTTTTTTTTTTTTTCCCCTTTTTTGGTTTTGGTGGTATTTGCTTCCTGCCGGAAATGAGCTAGCTACGGTCAAGCGAGAGGACACGAAAAATATCGCTGTATGATATGAAAAATATTCTAATAGGACACAAAATAATGTCATAGAATATGAAACACAACCCGATAGGATATGAAACATATCTTATCAAATTTGTAGCAAAGAACTTTTCACTTGATGTGTCATAAATAAAAATTAAGTCTCTAAAAGTGACATTTATAAAAATTCCTTATCAGTAAATGTGGTCAGTTTTTTATTTGTGGCCCCACTGTTGATATTTAAAATTAAAATTTACTAAGGTAGTTTCTCTAAAACTTGGGGAAATATTAACAGAGGTAACTACCTACCTAGTCCTATTTGATTGCCTTCTTTTTTTATAGGACAAGTGTACCACCAAAAAATAGGGGAAAAGAGGAGGATTTATTCAGTAGATCGAGTGTACTATATTATTTTGCTAACGTAGTACACTTGTCTAATAAATATAATTGATACTTGTATGATTTGTTCATTTCAAAGCCTATTTAATGCTCTTTCTGTTTCCTAAGTGTGTTTTACCTTAGTCATTTAATTACAAAATAGAATTAAGTACTCTACCTAAAACGTTTTTAGGGACAAAACTCTGAAAATCTATATCCATATTTTCAATAAGAAAAACCCAAATGGTTTAACATTATTTGTGTAGATTATAAACAAATAATATGTGTGTATTTCGTAGTACTAAAATTATCTAAGTCGTTTATTTGTTTTCGAAAATATATTTTTTTATGATATTTATTTTTGAAAATATTAGATATTATAAGTGTTTGAGAGCAAATGTAGCATATTAACTGATTTTTACTCTGATTAAAATATCATTTAATATGCTTCTAAGGTCCTAAGAAAGATCGGCCAATATCGGTTTACATAAAGTGTGTTTGAAGGGTTGTAGTCCAGATCATTTTCTTAGTTATGGATAGTGTAAAACTCTTACATGCTATAATAGTAATAAAAAATCGTTATAGTGTAAAACTCTTACATGTTACAATAAAAATAATTTTAACCAGCGGTTCTAACTACTCTATCAAACACCCTTTTAGCGACCTTGTATTTCACATTTTATTTATAATATATAATTTTAACGACCTTGTATTAATTGTGATATTTATAATGAAATTACAGGATCTTTTTTATTCTAATTTGACTCTTATATCAGCTGTATCAATAGATAGTAATGCACAAGACCAGTATAAGAAATAAAAAAATGACCTTCATGAATACTTCAAGCAATTGGGGGCGAAAAATGTAGTTAATGTGAAGAAGCAACATCCCGACAATGTACGAAGACAAGCAAATTGGGAGGTTGCTTGTGATTGCTTCGCTTTCAGATTTAAAGTTATAAACTCTATTTTTCATGATCATTACATATATCAATAATAACACACTAATTTTAATTATTCATCTTTGTAACAGAAAAGGTTGGCGACAAATAAAAAAAACAGAGCAAACGTGAAGCAGCCAAGTTGTCATGGAACGCAATCGTATGCTAATTTGAGATATCAAAAGGTAGCAAATAAAAATTTATTAAACTATGTTTCATTTTTCCTTTAAGATATGTATTGTTCTAACACAAGTCTAACATAAGTTTATCCCTTTAGTAGAGAAATCCCGAAACTAGTGAGTTGCTTTCAATTTTGAAAAATTGGTGTCAGTGTCATCAATATTCTGATGGTAGATGGGTTAATGATGTTGCAGAGACTAGATATGTAAGTCATATTACTTATTAAGTTTTAGTTATGAAATTTTGAGTTGGATTGTAATTTACTTCATAATTTACTTTGTTAAATGGAATGTGCATAATGAAATGCTTCAGATGCATACTCAACAAACCCAAGCTGTTGTTGCATCTGCTTCTGCTTCTGCTTCTAGTTCGGGCACATCTTAGATAACACATCTCGTGAATGAAGAAGAGATAGCAGAAAATGTGCTTGGATCGCATAGAAGGCATTGGAAAGGAGTGGGCTTGAGGATGAGAAAAGACATCCTTGTAGTAGCTACTTTTGAGGAGGCTCTTTCACACCCACAAGTCCCTCCACAAGTGCAACAATGGATAGAGGAACAATCACGGTATAACACACAATAAACTCAATATCAAAATCAAATGGTTGAATATCAAAATCATATAACAGCAATAATCATGCGTTTATTGCCGGATTCAGATTTACCAATTCCTCCTACCCTCCACCACCACCACCACCTCCTGCTGTTATGTCTTCTTATCCACCTCAAGAAGAAAACAATGATGATGATGATGAAACCGCTAATTTAGGAGATTAGTTTCTACTTTTATGATTTAGACTTGTTGACTCAATGCACATATAAACTTATTGTCTATATAGTTCTATTTTGTTTACATCAAATTTTATTAGCTATTAGTATGACGAGAAATGAAATGAATGTATATGTGAATTAGTAGTTATTTACTTGCAGGTTTATTATGGCTAGGGATGACATTTTAAATCATTCTTTAAAAAAAAACACCTACGACAATTGTCGTCACTAAAAGTAACAACAATAATTGTCGTCACCGACGATACTTGACGTCGCTATACATTAGTGGAATATAAACAGCAACGACAAATGTTGTCGCTAATAATCATTAGTGACGACAAATCTCGTCGCTGTATTTTAGACAAATTTGAAAAATTTTAAATTTTGTTCCTAATTAGCGACGACTAATTTTAGCGATGATTAAATGTCGTTGTTAAATGTATTCAGCTACCACTTATTAACGATGACATTTTTCGACGACATTATCGTCGCTATATATTATTAAAGATGACTTTTTGGGTTTTAGCGATGACAAATGTCGTCTTTAAATGGTCTTCTTCTTGTAGTGAGCTGTTTGTCACGACCTTAATCTTTTAACTAAGCAACCGTGCGGCCTTAGCACAATCCTGATGCTAAGTAAGCCTAACTTCACCCGAACTCTCAAGGACAAAGTGAGAAGGCAAAGTGAAATGTTAGTGAAAGCAAAGAAAGAACTTTAAGAGAGGATTTCTATTTTGAAGATAGTCTTTACAAGTGTGGGGGATTGATGACAAATGAGAGTCATTCCCCTATTTATAGGCTAAGGGCCCTTCAAAGAACATTCTAGAATTATATGGAAAGGGCTAGCCTAGAACATTCTAGCATGCTACTAGATTATGTACAAAGTGTGGAAGGCTCTAGAGTATTCTACAATATACTAGTATGTTACATGTATCTCAAATGTTCTAGAAAGTTCTAGAGTTCTCTAGGGTCTTCCAAAGGGTTCTAGAATCTTCCAGAGAGTTCTAGATATTTCTTGAGTATTCTAGACCCTTGTAGAATCTTCTAGAATGTTATGGAACCTTCTAGAATGTCATGGAACCTTCTAGAATATGGCAGAATATTCTAGAAACTCCATGACTCTACCTCATTGCCTTGATTTCTCTAGGATGTTCTAGAGTATTCTAACTGATTCCAATGCTTAGAAAATACTCTAGAGAATCCTAGAGTCTTCATGAGCCTTCAATGGTTAGGATGGGGCAAAAATTGTGCGGCTTGTGACATGTTGCTTTATAAGAAGGTTTTACATTCAAAAAGAAGTTGGGGACTAAAGACGACGTAACTTTTGTTCTTTTAGTATGATGCATGGTCGATATGAATGTAATTTATTTATTTTTTTTCAAAATTTTTGGCAGCAATAAGTTTGCCTATCTTTTATAGATTACATTTGTTTTTTGTTTTTTTGTTTTTTTTTTTTTTAACTGGGGAAATGAAAATTCGTCTTAATATGATAGGTCGATATTTGGGGTCTACTAGTCATTGACATGGAAGTCCATGGAGGAGTGAAATTGTTGATAGTTGCTGAAGTCGTTCCTTTCAACGGATTGAATTGAGGGCTTGTAGACATCTTCACTTTCAGTGTGATGGTCGTCGCGTCGTGTTGTTGTGAAGGATATGCTCTCTGTCCATAGATGCTATCTCAGAGAAAAACGGGATACGAGCCCCGTGTTGTGATTCTGAGATATCGCTTGATATGTTTGTGCTTGCTGAGAAACCTGTTTCTTCTTTTTTCCAATAAAAGTTATGGAAGCTCAGTCTTCTCTTCTTCCTTCCGTTTCCAATACTGGTTTCTTCTTGCTGTTTGAGGCCTAAATTTTTCTGTCAGATGCACCATCTTCTCAGCTTCTTTGCTCTTTTGATCTGTCTTCCCTTGTAGGCCTTGACATTGTAGCCATTTATGTCAAAGTTTGTGATGGCCTTGGAACCCTTCAACATAATGCTTGCAATGTCGAATGCTATCTATAATTCCTCTTCGGCCTCTGCTTGCTCACAAAGAAAATGAAACACTCATTGGAGTCTCATGATATTGAACTGCGCTCAAAAGAATAATGTTTGGCAAATAGAATTTTTCTGATTTTTTTTTAATAATATAGATAGAGTAAATCAAAATTGCATAATCCTGTCACATCTTTTCTATATTGTAAACTAGATTAATCTCCAATGAAACTGTAAACATTGGCTTAAACAAAGGTTCCCAAGAAGCTACCTTTGCACGGGCCTTTCCTGGCTTGCCATTTCCCACTGTTAGCGTGCCTGTTTCATAGAATTGTTTTGAATACGAGAGAGTAAAAGAGCCTGGGCAACTCCTTAATCATTTTCTTTCTCTTCATCTTTGTCGTTTTTGTCCCATGACAGAGCCTGGGCAACTCCTTCATCAGCAACAATTAAAAAAAATAAAATAAAACATTCTTAAAGGGCCAAGGAATGCATGATGAAGCTTATGGAAATACTCTTGCAGGACATAAAATGTGGAAAAAGACAACAGCAACAATCATCAAACAACTAAAGTTGACACAAAATCTTCGCAAATGAATTCAATTACAATATAAGAACTCAGAAGAGGTGATATTGGCTGAAGGAGTAGTAGTGGATTGCGCCAAATTATCCGATGGACTAGTACTACTAAAATGGGCATGAGGGAGATCAGAAGCAACCATAGCCGATAAGTAGGCGGTGTGGGACCAACTAGAAGGTTGTGAATGATCATAAGCATGATACTGAGGATGAAGATGATGATATTGATCAATATATGATGATCCCTCCTCTTTAATGATCTCTTTCTCTTCCGATGCTTCTGAAGGAAGTGGCCGCTTGCCATGCCTCGGATCCACCTTCATTTTTTATTTTGAGCTTTGAGCTTTGATGTGCCCTTTTTGGCTTATATCTCTCTCTCTCTATATATATATCTTGTGGAGAATTTGCTAATTTAATTTCCTAGCTAGTACTAGTACTTCAGATTAAGACATCAACCATGAAAATACATGGAACGGTTCTTGAGATGAGCTCTAGCTAGTGTGTTTTGAAGAAAACGGGTGAGCTCTATGTGCATTCTTTCTTCAACTTTATATATAATCTTCACATTTTAGTATGAGAGTGACATTTCTTTGTTTCTTTTCTTTTTGGCCTCTGTGTGTGCGTGTATTTTATTCTTTTCTTCCTTTTTGAATAAAAAGAAAAAAAAAAAAACTATATATTCATTTAACAAAGGATACGCATATCAGTTAGAGATCCTTTCATATAAATCGCACTTTTATGCATCATGTTGGTGATATATCATAATATATGTGTTAATAAATTAAAAAGAGTAGCTAGATAACAAAAAGGAAAAGAATCAGATCCCATTTTATTTTTATATATATAATTATTCCTTTACTTAATCAAGTGGCGCAAATTAAAAAAAAAATGGCCCAAATTAAGACAACCTTCTTCTTTTTTTCCCCTTTTCCTTTTTGTTTTTAATACCTTTTTGCGGGTTGTTAATTTTATTGCGTGCTAGCTCTACTAAAAACTAAGGATTACATGACAGTTTTAAATTATTGTGGAAAGCATTCATGGTGGTTAAAATACTGTCGTGAAATCATTCGTCGTGATTCCAAAGAAACTTTTCACGACGATTCTTTACCATCGTGGGATGCCACTAATGACATACATTAAGAATGTTCTACAAGAGGTTACCATGATGGTTTTGACAAAAAAACTATTGTGGAATGGGTAGAGTACACGAAGGTTTTTATTGAAAACCGTTATGTAATCTTAGTAATTTTCTACTTTACATGATGGTTTTCTATAAAAACCGTCATGTAAGGTATATTTTTCATGATAGTTTTTATCAAAAATTGCCGTGAACGATTAATTATCAAGAACAAAAAAATTACCAAAATTTTTAATTTGTCATAAAATGGCCAGTCTGGTGTTATCCATTAATATAAGGCCTTGATTGCAAAATCGTATATTTACACTGAACTATAAAATTTCTACAAAATCATATATCTACTCTACTACCTATATCTAAGTAATCATACCCAAATAATAATTCACACAAGCATATACTAACAATGCTAAAGCTAAAATTACTCTAAATAATTCACACAAACACATATACAAACACATGTAGAAAGTAATTCACACAAACACATGTAGATTGTAATTCACACAAATGCATATACGAACATCGACTAAGTAACAGATATCTGCATAACTTACATAGAACAACAATGATTTCAACCACAAATTAAATATTAAATAACAAAACTATTTAACAAAAATAAAACAAAGCAATATAACAAATTAATAGAATTAATTTAAAAACAAAAGGTAATTAATTTTATAAAACTAAAGGTAAACCTAAAGAACACAAAAATAACAAAAAATAAAACTAACAAAATTAAGTTCCACAACTAATTAAGAAACGATATAAGTAAAAATAATTAATTCACACAAACCCTATAAGTAAAAATAATTAATTCACACAAACCCTAAATAATTGCTATTGAGTTTTGAGCAATGAAAAATGTAAATAATTGCTATGATGGTTATAGAGGATTTTCCTCAAACATTTGGCGGGCATCACATATACAAACACATGAAAAGTAATTAAAACTAAAATTAAAATTAGAACTAAACAACAAAAACTAATTAATTCACACAAATCATAAATAATTAAAACTAAAACTATATAACTAAAAATTAAAAAACTAAACAATAAAAAAAGAAATGGAATGTTAACAAATAGAGGTCAGAAGCAGGCAACGACAAGGCTATCAACGATGGCGGGGTTGTGAAGGCAATGAGCTTAGAGAGAACACTCGGAGAAAAGAACATTTACAAACGAGAAATAGCGATGAGCTTGTGGGTCGTGGAGGCGTCGGGGCTAACGGTGACACATTGGGTTGAGGCAAAGACGGCGATGGCGACAGTCATGGTAGAGAGAGAGGGAGGGTTTGAGGGTTAGGGAGAGAGGCAGGGCTGGATTTAGAGAGAGAAGGTTAGGTTTGAATGTTATTTTGAATAAGAAAGAGAAAGAGAGCGAGCAGGCTTTTAAAATTTCACTGACTATGGTGAGGGTGGACTTTTAAAATTTCATTGATTATCTTTCATGATGGTTTTTACTAAAAACCATCCTGTAATATGCTACTTGTTAAGGCGTTTTTTTTCATAAAAACCGTCGTGGAATCTTTCATTCATTACTAGGATAGTTTTCATGTTTTATGCATATTTCCTATATTTTTTTCCCCGCATAACATGACAGCTTATAAGAAAATGTCGTGTATTGAGCACTATGTATCTTACAATTTCTAGTAGTATAAAGGACATGCATGAATGGATGTAATTATCAGTGAAGCTATTTGTTTACACTTTTTTGCATGGCGTAAACATTATTTCACAAAGGATCATGAACATAAATATATAAAAATTAAATAGGGTCTACGTTATGCTCTTGCATTTCTCTAGTAAGGGATATTTTACACCTGATGGCCCTTGAGTTTTAGAGGCTGGCGCATTTATTAGGGAAGCTTCTCTTTGGGAATTATTCATATAGGGGGTTGGAGAGGATTAGGATATCACTAGATATCATCATCTTTTATAAATTGTTTGAATATATACTTGGACCGGTTTGAAGTCAAACACACGAAGGTGTTTGAAATGATGGTGGGAACTAATGGTTAAAACTACCTTTATTGTAGCATGTGAGAGCTTTACACTGTAGCAATTTTTTTATTGTTACCGTAGCATGTGAGAGCGTTACACTGTTTATAACTGAGTTTGTGGTGGGAACCGTGATTCCCACCACTCAGCCAAACTTGGGGTACAATTATATATCAATAGATAAGTTACAATTCTACTCATAAGAGTCGGTATAAAAAGAAGAGATCATCTTGCCTCTTGGTATACGGTTCTACTTTGTTTTTTTCTTTGCTGATAACATCTTCTAATTAGATTATTGATCACCACTTGCAACAGCATACGCAACAATTATCCACGTGTGTACACATCTTGGTTAACTTCTAACCAAAAATAAATAATTATTAAGGATACAATCATTTTATATGGTCATGTGATAGTTCTCCTCTATTAATATGCACATTTATCCCGAAAACTAGTAGTACATAAGATATGACTAAAAGAGTCATACAACTTGATCAGTTGTGTGTCTCTTCATCTTTCTTTTGTTAGAATTTAGTACGCATATTATCGTTTTGAGCATTTTAGTTAAACCTGTTGGTGGTTTTGATTTGCGGTCCGTTTTTGATTCCTCAAACGGTGTCGTCAAGCTTAATTCAGTTTATGCCGCTTCACCTTTACTTGTCGTTTCATCTATTGCGTTATTGGAACGAAGTCGTTTTAATTTAGTAATTTATTGATTTCCCACAATAGGCTTACACTTAATTACTTTACTATTTCTACTCTTCCTGCTCAAATAAATAAAACCAAAATCGTTTATCAATGATTTTTTGTTAGTATTTCTAACTTGGGATAATAGGATGTTAGTAATTTAATATTTTGTATAGGACTATTTTGGTGAAAACATACAAAAGATTCAAAATCAAGGACAGATCTTTTTCCATTAAAAAAACAAGAGCGTCAAAGGCTAAATCAAAAGGCATGATACTATTTTTTTTTAAATTGTCAAACCAGGGGGAAAAAAGGAAAGAAGGCAAAGCTCTAACGTGTTAATTAAAAAAAAATGAGAAACATCAAGTCATTCTTAGTTAGCCTTTCTGGTTTTAAGCTATTTTAAATTAAAAAAAAAAATGAGAAACATCAAGTCATTCTTAGTTAGCCTTTCTGGTTTTAAACTATTTTAAATTAAAAAAAAAATGAGAAACATCAAGTCATTCTTAGTTAGCCTTTCTGGTTTTAAACTATTTTATTAGGCTAGTGGAGAACAAACTCATTTTTAATTGAAGTGAAAAAGAAATATAGAATAAAAATTAGAGAACAAAAAAATGGGGAAACATAGTCTGGAATGAAAGTAGAATTATGAATGAGATTCAAACACTAGAGAATGAATCTTTAATTATTAATATTTTTAATTAAAAATACTTAAAAAAGCTATGTCAGCAAGAAAACAACAAGTTGCTCTTCTAAAATCATATTTAGTGAGTTTTCTAACTTTAATGCTCATTAATTATCATATTTTTTAATCAAATATTAAAATTCTTACGGCCGCCTGATCTATATGGTATGATTAAAATAACAGTACAACCATCGATAGGTAAAAATAAGAGTAATCAGTGAAATCACACTCTTAAATTAGATAGATTTCCTTTCCTTTTAATTTATTCAAAATGCAATCTTTAATTTCAGGTTCATACGCATAATGATCATGGATTTGGCGAGTATATGGTAACAAATATCAAATATGGCTAATGATATTTTGACAGATAAGATTCCAATATGAGCACTTCTTTCTCAATTTATCCTAAAAAACTGTGCTATAAAAATCCATTATTTTGACAATTATACATAGAACTGTAAAATTTTCAGTCACACCATAAAACATCCATGGCGACTGCTCAACTCAGTACAAGGATTTTGGTTGTTCTCTACTGCACGGCCTTCATAACTCTCTTTGCCCTTACAGTATGTGAGTATTAAAATCTATCTCTATGTACGCCTATAACATGGCTCAAGTCAAGATTTTGCAAATCTGATACGTTATGCTTTAAATTGATCATTCTATTTTCTTCGTAAACCCTTTTTCAATCATACACACACGCACACACACACACATATTCTCTCTCCCGCCGTATAGGTATGTATAATGATAAGACACCATTTCAGATTAATCATAAGTGTATGACGACGTTACACTAAATGATATTGCAGCCTTAGGTTTCCGTGGAATCTGCTAAATAAGAATTCATGGTTTCATTACATTCATCTAATTGATATTGCATATGTATTAGCAGGCAGTGTAAGCAATAATATTCAGCCTCAAAGCAACCAGAATGGAGCAATGAATGAAACTATGAGCGATGGAGAAAATAAGGACATCAATATATATCTTGGGTGCTATCCATGTGAGGCGGATGCCGTTGGTTATTGGCTCTGCAAATATATTGAAGAATCGCCATGCTGGACTCATGAAGTGTGTAAGCAATATTGCCCAATTTTTCGACCCTAGCAAGCACAAATCACTCCATGTTCATGCCTTTTAATTTTTCTATGTGCTTCTAATAAGCTTCAACTATAGCACTCTATAATGTAATTTGCTACTCGTTGGTATCTAAGACGAGTACAGTCAATAAAAAGAGAATGAATAAATCATTGGCCCCTTTTTTGTTAATTTTTCCTTATATTATATATTTGTGTGTATATATATGTATATATGTAAATGACAATCTTATAGCAGCTTCTAATTCCAAACATATCACACATGTATAACATGCTAACTACTTGGGTAGGTTTCATAGTTACTCGTGGTCTGTATACAAGTAAAAATTTGTGAACACCGTTAGCATAATTCCGTTCTCTTAAAATATTTTCAAATACCCGCAACCTCGTTTCAAATCGACGTTGAACAAAAAAAAGTGCACACATATATATATATATATATTGAAGGACAACAAACATATTAACAACGGTATAAAAAAAAAACAAAAAAAAAAACAAACAAACAAGAAGTACGAAAATGACATCAACTTAAAAAGATAAGAAATCAACTTTTTCCCCGAGAAATGTGGGACATTTAATGACTTTGCACTGATGTGCACAAGTCAATTGAACATGCAATAGGTAATGAGTGGAGAAACATTATATCCATTTACACCTCCCTTATCAGAGCAAGCTATTCGGACAAGATTTAAATCCAAAAAAAAAAAAAACACAATGGTGATAAAATCAATTGTAACATAAACAATATTATCTATATATATATATATATATATTAAGGAACAATATCAGATATGATTGGTACAATGAAGCTGCAGATAAATATTACTGAGTTGGATATCCCTTAAATTATGCAGCAATTAACCACCTTTACCATTAGCTCCAGTGTTCGATATTATATATGGCAAGATATACTCTCTCTTTTAGATAATATATATATATATATATATATGTTATTGCTGTGAAATAATCGGCATATTTCATGTTCTCTTTGACTTTAAGAGTCAATTACAGAATTTAGCTACAGGAGCAACGTTTGCTCAAATTTTCGAAGTGTACCATTCGTTTCTTTTTATGTGTTAAAGTACCGTGAAAGGATGTTTTATATTATAACATCCATCCAAGCATTTGTTTTTCAATTATGCATGTAACCATAGAATTTTCTCTCACGTCAAATTGGCATAGTCTAATGATGAGACACCAATCGGAGATTAGCCATAAAATCAGCTATTCTAATGTTTTATGTCCCATTTGAAGGACCCCCAGAATTTTTTCTACTATTAAAAAAACATATAAGAATTCATACATTCCTCGAATTGATAATATTGCATATATGTATTAGCAGGCGGTGTAAGCAATAATATTCAGCCTCAAAGCAATCAGAATGGAGCAAAGAATGAAAGTATGAGAGATGGTGAAAATAACGACATGAAAATAGATATTGTTTGGTGCATAAGATGTGATGGCTTTCAGAAACGCTGGAGACGCCTAGACGAAACAAGAGACACAACACGCTGGACTAGTGAAAAAGATTGTCTAAAAGTATGTAATTACTAGTTTTGAACACAACTATCTATGGCATAGCAAGCACAAATTAAATCACTCTATCTCTATGCCTTTAATTTTTCTTTTTTCAACATTCTCATTAGCTCGAACGATTGCACTCTACAATGTAATCTGCTACTCGTTGGTATCCAATCCAAGTTTGAGTAAATGGAACTCAAGATAATAAATAAGTCATTGGCTCCTTTTTTTGTTATGTTGTATATGTGTGTGTGTATATATGTATACGACATTCTTATCAACAGCAGCCTCAAATTCCAAACATATCACACATGTGTGACATGCTAACTACTTTGGTAGATTTCATAATTCCATTCTCTTGGTCTGTGTACAAGTAAAATTTGTGAATACCATTGGCGTGATAATTACTTCGCTTATTTTTTATTGAGTTTATTAGTTGTCGTTTTATTATGCTATCGTTAGTGAGGCTATATAAGCCTAAGCTAGGATTTATAATAGAGACTAAAATATTAAATATTAAATACAAGTTTAAGTGTTTTCTCACTTAGTTGAAAATTTCCTATTTGAGGGGTTCTTTAAGGTGGCTTTTCAAATCCTCTGTTCAAATTAGGCTAGTAAAACGCAATTTTGCCAATTTCGTTGCGTCAAATTCATAAAGAAATCAGGGAAAGAGGATATTTATGGGAGCAATATAAAAAAGATGCATGTAAAGGGTATATAATATAAGCAGTTAGAAAAGTTAACAACATCTAATAGGATTCACTATTCCATAAAAATATGATGCTAAGCTCCCAAAATAACGAAGTGATTTTGAGTCATCGTACTACATTACCCAACAAGCCGTTTGTTGAATGTAAACTCTACTCGCTAAACTACGGCTTTTGCATGGAAATAGGGGAGCATTCCTTCTCTTCCTCCATAGAAACCAGATTACAGTCTACTCTTGTTTGCGGGGGGAGGGGGATGATCGATCTCTGACTTCTTGTCCCCGCCTTCTTGGACGGAGAAGAGAGAGAGAAATTGGAGGAGGAGGGAGAGTGTAATGTTCAAATTTAATTAAACATGATTAGTATACAAATTTGATGAATTAATGTGTTTAATTACAAATTAATCCTAAATAAATCATTTTTGTGCCATTTTCTTATTTAATTGCATCTTAATTATATTGTTGTTCTATTTTAATTTTTACCATTTATTAAACTATTTTAAAATAATTTTTGGTCTTTTATTTTTGTTTCAAAAATCAAATTTTTATTCAAAAAAAAGAGACAAATTTCAACAATCTGTTAAATACCAAACAAGTCCTTATTCTATTACACTCAGACATGACAAGACTCATGTAGTAATTACAGAACGACTTGTGGTTTTATCGACACTTGTTCTATAGACATCGCACATGATGTCGAACATTAAGTTGCGACATCTATAGTGCAGAGTGATTTTTTGTTTAGAAACTGTTTCAGTTCTTCTTCTATAAGTTAAAACCACTCAATTTATGGCTCCTTATGATTCCGTAAATGCTGTAACATGTTTGGTAATTATTGTGGAAACTTTTCATGAGATATCACAGGTGAATGTTGCAACATGAGTTGTGATATCCATAGTATGGATTTCAAAGCGACCAGTTTCTTTTTAATGAACCTCTCAGTTACTATGTCCCTAAGGTTTTTACTACGACTGCAATACAATTAATAGTGATTTCTGAGATGGTTTAGTTAAATATTTTAGCGATTGTAGGTAATGTTGCAACACATATTACAACATTTATAATGCAATTTTTATTTTTGAGAAAAATAAACCCAAAAAGTTGGAATCATGATTTTTGTAAAACCCAAAAGTTTTAAGTCTCAGTAAGACGAAAAACTTTCGTAGAGGAAGTTTTTTGAAATTTGATATCTAAATGAACTTAAAAATAGATTTATAAAAAATCATTAAATTAGTAAAGTTTTTAAAATTGTCTTTCACATACAATTATGGGGGTTTTTAAAATTATGAAAAGCTTAAAATGAATTGCAAAAGCCGATAAACTAGGCCTTGATTATACGATGATATAGGTCCAACGTCCGTACCAAACTTAAAGGCCATGTTCAAATCAAAATGTCAATCTTTTAATGTTTAGAATGCCATAGACATGTCTAGATATTGATGGGCCTTATCCAATTACGAGCCCAACAATGATAATAAAGGGGTAAGATAACTAATTAGTTGATTTTATTATCAACTCTAAACATGGTTAGTGAAGGCAATTAATTAAATTATGAGGATTAAATTAATAAATCCTTTGTAATAAATACGGTAATGTTAGAATTTTAAAACAAAGGAAAATATGTATTAGGAAAGGATTTAATTCCTTTACCATTATGTTAAGTTTAATAGCATAAGATAAGCTAATGTTATATTTTCAATAGGTATTCTCAATCAGAATCTAAGAGTAGAAGATAGGAAATTTTGGCGAGTGAGTGATTTCTGATGTTGGAAATCAAGTAAGTAAGAATCTTGTTTACGAATAGTTTTTAAATAAAATATGTAACATGTTTTTATGAAATCATAAATACATGTTTATGTCTATGCAATACAATGCTATAATGTATAAAAGTTAATACGTTAAATGAAACCTAAAAGATTAAGTTGAGCATCATACTAACCTCTAAACCTATAGGGAAGCTTATGTTTAGTAAAGATAATTTATATCACAAGTCGTTGAGGACCTTATAAACCCTAACTTCTTGATGATCGCCTGCAACTGGTACAAATACTTAGGCCCATAAGTTTCATAAGATATAATCATAAATAAGCATAGCCAACTCACGCATGCTTAATTAATTATCATTTTTGTAAGTTATAGTTCTTACTTGCTGAGCAAAAGTTCATCCAAGTATGTTCATGCTATAGATAAACAACCTGTTCAGTAAGGTTTGCTGGAGAATGGTAAAGCGATAGATGATTATGGAGACGGGGAATGCATATAACATATACTTTATTCTACACTTGGCTTTTGTTAATTAAAACTTTTTAGTTAAATATATGTAGTAGTAGTGAAATAATGTATGTATATTTTTGTGACCAAAGTTGTAGCCATGCAACCTTAGTCCACATGACTTAATGTTATTATATTTATTACAATAATAGTAAGAATGGTTTAAATAAAGTTAATCAGTAGGCATTTAAAAAAAATATTAAGCAAATTTAATGGTCGGTTTGTATGTGGGTTCACAATGGTATGGTTTACGATTTTATAGTTTGAACTATTTCTAAACTGTGTAGCTTATACGGTGGTTTTGAACTAATATTTAGAACGTAAATGTTTAAAATAAGAATAAAACATCATATTAAATTTAAAACGAGAATATAAAATATGAGATATTTCTATAGAGGTACAACTAGCATCACAATTTTTATACAATTTAAAATTTAGAAATTTTTATAATATTGTGAATTGGGAGATATTTTTAGACACAGCTGGGTCTCTTTTAAATAGAGAATTTGTATAATTACTTCTAAAGATAAAAGCACAAGTCATCTTAAATGGCCAATAAACTTTCTACTCCTTCAGCCAATATCATCTCTTCTGAGTCTACCAATATTCTAGTTCCTCCTAGTATATTGGGAGATTTTTGGTCTGACCAAAAAAATATATTATCTGATCCTAGAGAATAAATATAGCCTAAAGAAAGAAACTGGCTTTACTCAGATTTCAAAGTTTTTCTCTATAAAATTTTTCCAAATAGCTGAAGAGATCCCTTCTTTCCTGTCCATTCTCTTATTTATACATATGAGAGTCATTTGTCCCTTCTTGTCTGCCATCAGATCTCTCCTTTTACTTTCATCCATTGGATCAGGCGTCTGACACGGCAGTTTACTACTTAGTCTGATCTGGAGCTTTATATTAACTCAGCTTCGCTCCAATTGGGTAACCGTTTTTGATTCCTCAAACGGTGTCGTCAAGCTTAATTCAGTTTATGCCGCTTCACCTTTACTTGTCGTTTCATCTATTGCTTTATTGGAACGAAGTCGTTTTAGTTTAGTAATTTATTGATTTCCCACAATAGGCTTACACTTAATTACTTTACTATTTCTACTCTTCCTGCCCAAATAAATAAAACCCAAATCGTTTATCAATGAGTTTTTGTTAGTGATTTCTAACTTGGGATAATAGGATGATAGTAATTTAATATTTTTTATAGGACCGTTTTGGTGAAAACAAACAAAAGATATAAAATCAAAGACAGATCTTTTTCCATTAAAAAAACAAGAGAATTAAAGGCTAAATCAAAAGGCATGATACTTCTTTTTTTTTTTTTTTAAATTGTCAAACCAGGGGAAAAAAAAGAAAGAAGGCAAAGCTCTGACGTGGTAATCAAATCTTTTTCCATTAAAAAAACAAGAGAATCAAAGGCTAAATCAAAAGGCATGATACTTCTTTTTTTTTTTTTTAAAATTGTCAAACCAGGGGAAAAAAAAGAAAGAAGGAAGGCAAAGCTCTGACGTGGTAATTAAATAAAAAAAAAAGGTCATTGTAATTAAATAAAAAAAAAAAGGACATTCTTAGTTAGCCTTCCTGGTTTTAAACTATTTTATTAGGCTAGTGCAGAACAAAATTATTCTTAGTTGAAGCGAAAAAGAAACATGGAACGAAAGTCAGAGAACAAAAAAATGGGGAAAGGAATGAAAATGGAATTACAAATGAGATTTAAAAATATGAGGAGGAATCTTTAATTATTACTATTTTTAATTAAAAAATGTTAGGAAATTTAATTTCCTATATTAGGCAAATAATAAGGAAATCATATTTCCTATATTGGACAACATATTATTCTCAATCAATTATAAAAGCTATTTATGGGTTAAATTTTGGTGATCTCAATTAACCTTAAAAACCCATTAATTACGGAAAATGATATGGAGTAAATTGAGTAGATACCATTTAGGGAATTATGGAACCCTATATGAAGACTATTTCTAGTTATGGTCTCCAACATACCAAAACACGTTAAAGTTACTTTTCTCTCAATCAGGAAA
>CAMOHE010053660.1:2927-21554 GCA_946598075.1 Artocarpus hirsutus
ACTTGTGTTTTGAAAAATACTCTGATTTAAAATTTTTAAATTTTGCTGTGTATTATTTTTCCAACACAAACCTCCAAAAATAGAGGGTCCAACCTAGTCAAACTCCTTTAGGAGTACCAGGTTTGATCTTAGATTTAGCATAAATCATAGAATCAACCATAAATACATACCATGTTCGGTGACCCCCAAATTTAACTATCAAAGGGACATAGAGTGTAGCATGTGATGTCGAAGCACCACCTTTAGACCATGCCTCTAACCTTCACTATAAATGCCACTCACCTTCACCATTCAACACAACAAATTTAGAGATTTATACCCATCTATTTTACACCATTTTCACTCTCCATAGCTTCAAAAAATCTCCTTTTCATTCTTCTAAGTTTGTGCTCTTAAAACTTGAAAAATTTTCTGAAAAAATTGCTTATCTTCGCTGTCGAAGATCAAGTCCCTCCTCCGACGCAACTTCTGCCTCTCCAAATATTACAATGGTGTTATCAAAATGCTTAGAAACTTCATCAAAGCCTCTCACAATCCTTAGGCACTTCCGAATCCCAAGTTTCCTATTTCAGTGCTCCAAACCCAACACCAGAGATGACCTACATTTGCCTTTAGAGCATACTTTTGGAAAACTAAAGGAGCATAAAAACATCATCCCTTCGAGCGTGGTCACCAAACTTCTCCTCTCTATGGCATAAAGACAAAATATGCCTTCAGAGGCAGCTTTGCTTCTAGCCCTCATAGATATAGCTTTCTCTCTGTATCGCTACCGCTTAACTAGTTCATTCATTACTATATTTTGTGTTTTCTTAATTTTTTGCTATAGGTTTTTTTGGTCGTTCGGCAATAGAGTGGACCCTAAAAACCGCTTTTTTCAACTCATTTTGAGCCTAATCATCCCCGTACTTCCTTGGAGGTCCAGCAGGAACTAGTTTATACAAAATTGTTGGCTGCTCTAGCCACGTCAACGTTAACACCAATAAATCAGAAGCTTATATATGTGCTATCTCACACGTTATGCCCCGCGAATCTATCGGATCCCAACAACCTACACGGTACATGTTTTCCAATCACAGGCTAACATTTGTGCTGTCAAAATTAATTTTGGAACTGAAGTTGATGAGCTTGTCTTTTAACAAAACATCAAATTAGTATATAACGTTTGGAAAATATGACGTCAGTACCTTACTATTTTTAAAGAAATCATTTTGGTATCTTGGATTAATTTTTTAGGATATAAAGATGTTTAAAAATGTATAGCATATCGGTCCCTTCTTCCTCTTCCCTCCGATCACCCTCTGATCAATAAGAAATGACTGAATCTGTCAAATTAGTGGTATCTTATTCAGATATTAGCCAAACTTTCTTGAAGTAACCTTCTTCGCAAACAAAGATTCGCATCTTTTCTTTCTTCATGTTCACGACAACCTAGCAAAAACATAAGAAATTTGTATTTCTTACACAATTAATCAATACAAAAGTCTATAAATTATCAATTAAGTGACCAAGCAAACTTTGTTCGCACAATAATCAACTAAAACTTCGCTTCTCAATTCTCCTTCGTTTTTTCACAATCAAGCAACACACAAAGAACAAAATCTCACAAAAAAATATACATGAAGAAGCATGATATCGTTGGTGACACCGGTCTGACATAGATCTAGAGATATTGACGCCCTTCGTATGTCTGAATCCAACAGAAGTAAGGCAAGAAAAAGCTCAAGCCAATCAATTCAGTTCATGCTCTTGATCTCATAAATCAATCTCATGAACAGGTCTTAGGTTGAGAGCTCGACCCAATGCACACAACAATGTGTTTATTTCTGAATCAGTAATAAAAGTTTTACAGGCCACATACAATAGAAGAAATGTAGAAAAGGAAATGTCAATCTTCACATATCTCTTAGTATGGTTACATGTCAAACCCAAACTGCTTATAGCCTAACATATTCATGATTTTTTTGTTTATTGATTTTGACAACAGTTTACTTACAGAATCTATTTTAATTTAGGTGGAAAGTTTTTCTTTTGAACAGCATACATTAGAATTCGAGGAAATTTTTATTGTAAACTCATATAGATTTTATTTTTCCCAACCCATAAGCTAGGTTATTCTTTTGGCATGTGTAATCCAATCATGATATTTAACATTAAAATTATCCTCGTGTATTATTGTTTTAAGTAGTATTATCATTTACATTTGATAAAAAGGCCACTCATTTTGACTTGATGGCCGTGAACATTTCCAACAGTAAATGTGGTTCATATTGCAATTATCCTTCCTCATACCCAGTTTATATTGATAGACTATGCGACATTTATAATGCCACTGTGCATGCATGACTGGCGCACTATTTTTCTTTTTTTCAATAGCATTTGATAGAAAAATTAGGGTCCGTTTGGTAAATGGATTCGAATAACTGATTTAATTTGAGTTAGTATGATTTGAATTAGGATTTGAGTTAGTGATTTGAATTGTTATTCAAATTGATGTTTGGATGTACATTTAAGTTTTAATCTAGATATGAAATAAAATTAGAATATACGTTTAGAGAGGTAGTGAAGATAGTTTTTGATTTATTAAGAAATCTAATAAAATCTTAATGTTAATGATCTTAAAAAATATGCAATATAGATCTTGAGTTATTCATCTTTTCATTAGGAAGACAATGAAAAAAGAATCATCTCAACTGGATATCAAATGAAGAAGTTATGCTTTTTTTCCTTAAATGTAAGAGAGAGAATTTTAGTTTTTACTATAGCAAATATATTCAAGTATCAAAAGTTTAAGAAGGATGCGAATTCTAAAAACTTGAATTCTTGATACTCAAATGATTTAAATTTTGGAGGAAACAAATACGTATCCTAAAGATTTTTGATACTCGAATCCAAATTTGAGTCTATTGAGTTCAAAGAATGCATGAAACTGTTGGAATTAAAAATTGAAACGCAGCAGAAGGAATAAATCGTTGACAAACAAAAATTTTCTGAAAACTTTGTTTATCAAGAATAGTTATATAATTTTAATTAACAATAAAAAGCTTTGGGAATTTTTACCAGCCTTTTGAAGTCTATTAGGGTATCCTAGTTTTCCTCTTTGACACCACGATCTTTCAATCCAGGCCTCCACACCAATGAAAAGACTAGTGGGTGTCAAACTACAAAATGAATTAACCTCACACTTTTCTGAAGCTGCTATGTATTCAACACATGAGATAGCAGACTTTTTTTTTTTCAGAGAAGAACTCTTTTTTCTCTCTGAGTATTTTACAAAAGTTACGTGAATGAAAAAACTCTTGAGATAACTGTTATCTCTCCCTTTTTATATCTGAGCTATTAGTAATTTTTCAATTGATTTTCAATTTGAAATAACCACCATATCATATCTATGGGGAAAAGATATATGATACATGATTCAAACCTTTTTCCTTTTCTTTTTTATTTTATTTTATGATTAACCGAATCATAATATGATTCTTATTAATATATATATATACACTCACATGCACACGTAAACATTTACTTACCTTTTTTTTTTCGAATCACTTTGTGATTCATAATAACACACACACATATTTATATATATATATATATATATATATATATATAAGGTAAAAGGTAAATGTTTCCTTTATGCAATATATATATATATATATATATTAATAAATAATAAAATCTAATGTATATATATATATATGTTAACATTCAAAAATAAATCTTCTTTATTAAAGAATATATTTTAAATATAATCAATTAATTAATTGACTAATGCTCAATTAAATGTGATAACATTTGTCACATTATATTATGTGTCATAGAAAATATTTTTCTATATCACATGAATATCTCAAGTGTGAAATAATTAACTCAGAATTCAATAATTCCAAATTAAATATTTATAATTCATTCTATGCATAAATCCAATATAGTGTTATAGAGGCACTATTGGGGACCTATGGACCTATAACCCAAGCTCTAATAAATTTAAAAATTAATCAAACTCTTTAATTAATGTGTCAAATTTATTAGTTTCAGTGTTATTCCACTAAAAACCTAAAACTGAATTCTTGAGATTATAGTGAAATTATTCAAAGAAAATAAGCGAGTAGTCCATTGATATAATTATTACATATAAGTCAATTCTCCATAAATAGTTCATAATATGAGTTAGTTTCAATTTTCGTTTACCTCTCTTATTATATCTTTATCCTCGAGTTCCATTAATTCTCTAATAAACAATTAATTCATAATCTTATTCTGAACAAGCGTTCTACTATTCAAACCTTGAATTATCACTCAAGATAACTACTTTTCTAACTTCCATAGGGAAGGAATGGATTCCATATCTGTATATATTATTCCCAACCATTTATTACATTATATTTTCAAGATGCTAAGTTATGATTTATGTTTAGACAAATCTTACCATGCAAGTCAAAAAACATAATGTCATAAATAGGAGTCTAATAAATACTCAGAATTAAGACTGTCAAATATATAATCATCATAGTGATAAATTTGAATACTCTATTTGTAACGGATGATTATTAAATATTCATAATTTATCTGGTCTAGTCCTATATAATCTCATTATATAAAGTACCTCTAATCTAATGTCTATATATTAATAGTCCAGACAATGATTATTTCATTCTAAATAAGATTGGACCGTACTTATAATATTTAATTAAAAATCTCAAACTTTAATTAATTATTACGGACTATTAGATTATAATCTATAAATTTTATCCCTAAGCGTATAACACTTATATGCTAAATTTATAGTCACATAAATAATCATAGAATTTTCTTGATATTTATAAATGTATTCATAATACATATAAGCAACCAAAATAATAATAAATGTCATTTTTTTATTTATTAACAATATGTACAAGTCATAGATTTTAGGGCACCTAACCCAACAATCTCTCACTTGCCCTAAAGCATGTGAGACATGTCTCCAAGAGCTAAGCCTTCCAAGTATGCCTCGAAGCTCTTTGCAGGTAACGTCTTGGTAAAAAGATCGGCAAGGTTGTTATCCGACGCTATCTTCACAACTTTTACATCGTCTCGATGTACTATTTCTCTAATCAAATGATATTTTCTCTATATATGCTTTCCTCTTTTGTGGCTTCTAGGTTCTATTGAATTTGCCACTGCACCACTATTATGACAATACAGTGTGAGTGATTTATCCATGCCTGGAACTACTTCTAGATCATTTAAGAACTTACAGAGCTAAACAGCTTCTTTAGTTGCTTCAAAAGCGGCTATATATTCAACTTCCATAGTTGAATCAGCAATACAAGATTGTTTGATGCTTCTCTAAACTATGGCTCCACCACCAAAAGTAAACACTTATCTAGACGTAGATTTACATGTATCTATATCTGATTGAAAATCAAAATCAGTGTATTCAATGGGAATCAAATTCTCATCGAAATATACCAGCATATAGTTTCTCGTTCTCCTAAGATACTTGAAAATATGTTTAACCGCTACCCAATGATCTAATCCTGGGTTGGATTGATACCGACTGACTATATCCATTGCATAACAAATGTCAGGTCTTGTATACAATATGGCATACATTAGACTTTCCACTACAATGCATAAGGTACCCGTCTCATGTTTTCTTCCTCTTGTGGTGTCTTAGGACACTGATCTTTTGAAAGAAAAACTCCATGACGTGTAGGTAAATTACCTTTCTTGGAGTTTTGCATCGAAAATCTGATAAGCACTTTATCGATATACGATGCTTGAGACAGCGCCAACAGTTTGTTCTTGCAATCTCTTATGAGTTGGATTCTAAGAACATAACTTGCCTCTCCCAAATCTTTCATTTGAAATTGGTTGGTGAGCCATTTCTTTACATTAGATAATACGCCTACATCATTCCCAATGAGTAGGATATCATATACATAAATAACTAAGAAGACCACCTTCTTATCTTTGATGTACTTGTATACACAAGGTTCATCAATATTTTGATTGAAACCATAAGATTGATCGCCTCATCAAATCTCAAGTTCCAAGATCTTGAAGCTTGCTTGAGTCCATAGATGGACCTCTACAACTTGCAAACTTTTTGCTCTTGACCTTTCACTACAAACCCTTCTGGTTGCATCATATAGATGCTTTCCTCAAGATAGCCATTCAAAAAGGCAATCTTGACATCCATTTGCCATATCTCATAATCAAGAGAAGCAGCAATGGATAAAAACATCCGAATGGATTTAAGCATAGCTACAGGCAAGAAAGTTTCTTTATAGTCAACTCCCTCCTTTTGGGTATAACCCTTTGCCATAAGCCTAGCTTTGAAAGTCACAACTTTCCCATCCATTCCTCTTTTCTTCTTGTAAATCTATTTGCACCCTGTGGGTTTTATCCCTTCAGGTAAATCTACAAGGTCTCAAACTGAATTATAGTACATGGACTCTATTTCAAGGTTCATAGCCTCTAGCCATTTTTCCTTCTCAAAATCTTCCATTGCATCTCGATATGTCAATGGATCATCCTCACCATCATCAGAGATAACAATATGTGCTTCTCCAATTTCCCTGAAACGAGCAGGCGGTCTCACAACTCTCCCACTACGTCGATGTGGTATAACATTCTGATCGGGAGATGTGGTCTCCTCATTTTGTCCTTCGACAACGGTTGTCAGTTGTGGTCTGATCTGATCAGAAACTAACTCTTCAAGTACAACTTTGCTATGAGGTTTATAGTTTGTCATATAATCATTCTCTAGAAAAGTGGCATTTGTCGATACAAATACCTTCTTTTCTTATGGACTATAAAACAAACATCCCCTCATTCCCTTTAGGTATCTCACAAACAAGCATACTTCAGAACGTGGTTCCAGCTTCCTAATCTTTCCTTTCAGCACATGTGCTGGACACCCCCATATACGGATATGTCGTATGCTAGGTTTGCGACCATTTCATAACTCTAAAGGTGTTTTTGGAATAGACTTAGATGAAACTATATTTAGAAGATATACTGTAGTATGTAGTGCATATCCCCAAAACGAAGTGGGTAATGATGAGTAGCTAAGCATGGATCTCACCATCTCTAGCAACGTTCGATTTCTTCTCTTTGCAACACCATTTTGTTGTGGTGTTCCAAGTACGGTGAGTTGTGACAAAACACCATGTTCTATCATATAGTCCTTGAATTCAGTATCAAGGTATTCCCTTCCTCGATCAGATCGAAGAGTTTTCACCATCCTAATTGCTTTTCAGCTTCCACTTGGAATTCTTTGAACTTTCCAAAAGTTTCAGATTTCCTTTGCATTAGGTATATGTAACCATACCTTGAATAATCGTCAATAAATATGACAAAATATTCGTAACCACCACGTGGTTGTACATTCAATAGACCGTAGACGTCTGAATGTATTAGCTCAAGTGATTCCTTGGCCCTTTTGCCTTTTGCAGAAAAAGGCCTTTTAGTCATTTTACCTTCTAGACAAGATTCACAAATTGGCAGAGAACTAACTTTTAGTTCTTTTAAAGGACCATCCTTTATTAGTCTGTTAATTCTGTCAAGGTTAACATGACCTAATCTAAGGTGCCATAGGTATGTTTCATTATCAGAAGAAATCTTTTGCTTCTTGGGTTTTGGTTGTTCAACTTTGAACATTTCGATATTGAGCAGTGATTTTTCGTTGGGCCTTAAAGTGTAAAGCCTATTTTCTAGATGCGTAGAACAAATATTCAAACCATTTCTAGAAATATTAACATAATTATTATTAAAAGAAACATTAAATATTTGTTCAAACAACCTAGAAACAGAAATCAAATTTCTACGAAAACAAAGAATGTAATAAACATTGTCTAAAATTAAAAACTTATTTCTAAAATAAAGTTTAACAACTCCCACTACTCTTGCCAAAACAACCTCTCCTGTTCCTACTCTCATCGTTTGTTCCCTATCGGCAATCTCCCTTGAAGAACTAAGCATCGTTGTTCTTTTTTTCTTTGAGCTCTTGAAGATACTTCTTGCAGTTTCTCTTCCAATGCCCAACTATGCCGCAGTGGAAACATTTTTCTTTGGGCTTCTTTTGTTTTGAGCTCTTTTTGTTGTTGTTGCTTTTATTCTTCTTAGGTTGTCCTCCACTCTTAGACTTACCACTTCTTTCAGTCCTCTTCCTCTTCTTGTTCTTTCAAGCAGAAGAGGAGGGTTGTGCTTTTGCAACATTTGCCTCAGCTTCTTTAGTCTTTTCTTTCGAAATAGACTCGAAGGTTTGAAGCTCATTAAATAACTCAGTCATATTATATTTCAACCTATTCATGAAATAGTTGCTTTTAAATTGAAGGAACGTAGGGGAAAGGGTTTCCAAAATCATCCCCACCTGTGTGGCTTCATCTATCACAGCCCCGTTCACCCCGGCCTCATGGAGATAGTTAACCATGTTTAGAACATGTTCTCTGACCGCAATCCCTGATTTCATTTTGGCATTCATTACCGCCTTAATGGCTTCGTGGCGTACCTTTTCAGAAGGTTTACCAAACATGTCTTGTAGAGATATCTCATAAGCAGTCTCCATGCTTTTGTGCTTCATCATAAGCACGTCAGACATGTCAGCCAAAAGATAACAGCGGGCCTTGTTGTTTGCCTCGATCCAACGATTATATACTTCTCATACATTACGAGGAGCATTGGTAGCAAGCGATGGAGGACATTCCTCTATCAAGACAAACTTGTAATTTTCACAAATTAGTACAATGTTCATGTTACTCTTCCACTTAACAAAATTATCTCCAGTCAATTTTTCATTTGAGAGAATATCAATGATTGAATTAGACATTGTTGCTGTAATAAATAAATAAAATAACATTAATTAAATGGTTGCATAAACATCATAAATATATGTTTTAGAATAGTAAACATGATGCATATGAAAAACACACAAAAAATATTTTACTAATTCTACGATTATTCAATTTTAATAAATAAAGTGCCGCCGTAGGATAGGTCAAATTATTTATGAATTGAATTGAGATATTCTCAATTAATAAATATATTCAAAATATCTCATATTTTCTATATTTATTAATAACCGTTTATATTTGGTCAAGATATAATTAACAATTTAATTATATCATTATGAGCATGACCCATTATTTCATATTTTAACAACTTAACTCAAAATTGCCGCCATAGGGTACGTCAATTTTGAAATACATTGTAGAATCCTATCTCTTGGAAGCCAACCTTGTTATTGATTTAAATGGACACCCTCCGTAGGGAGAACGAAATCAAAGCGTCGCGCCACCTAAATCTTACGGTGTTGTGCTAATAGTGGAGACCGCAGGTTATATTGTCATCTTACCTTCTCCCACTTATTATTTTAAAAGATGTGTTTTATCTTATAAAACATCATATGTTTCATAACTCTGGTAAATAAAAACAATTTTTAATTACTATGTTATATTATGTGTTAATAGAATCACATTCTACTTATAACACTTAAATAAATTACCAGATTTTCTAAAAATCTAAATTTATTATGAATTATCTAAGTTACACAATATTAAACAATTTAAAATTAGATAACTTAGAATTAATGTGAATTTTACTAAGTCTTAACTATTAAAACTAAATTCACATTATTCGGTTGATTAATAAATTAAGATTTTATAAAACCAACCTAATTAATTTAATCTCATTAAATTAATTCTAATACATATTAAATCATTTTATAAACACCTTTATAAAAAAATAATATGCAAGTAAATGCATGTCATGTTACAATAACTATAAGTGGGCATTTCCTAGACAACATATTATAATACATGAACATAGTATCACAATCATCACATGAAAATAAACAATAGATTTTTGACCGGGTCTTTTTGGATAATTAAAATTACAACCCATAAAAAAATAAAATAAAAAAAAATTACAAGGGTCTTCTTGTAATTTAAACATAATTCCTTGCTCCAATTTTGATGGATGTCACCGCATGGGTTACCATTAGAAACTTGTAGTTTACTTGTTAAAAAAAAAATTTGGCCCATGTTGTAACGAGCCTAGCAATCCACTGGGTTACTCATAAGTAACCAAGCCTACTTCTTCTTCTTCATTACGACCTCTCCAGCGGTTGCAGCTTCATCTGCACCGGTCTCTGACATAGTCGTCGCCGCCATTTCTCCATTACGATGACTGCATCTTCCACTGGCGAGAGCATCTTAACGGTGCCAGCGAGCCAGACGCACGGTAGTCCTTCCCGTTTCTCCTCCACGGGATTGCAGTAAGAATGCCCAACCATGGTGTCCTACACACGGGGCATCACCGTGCTTCCGTTGTACCCGCAGGCGGTGTCCTTGGATGCCGCATCGTCTAGCGAGGAGGACAAGCGAGTCATAGCTATTTTGAGGCGGCCGAGCGCCACCGCGCCCAAGGCTGATCTCCTCTGAGCCTTCATCGAAGTCCAACTCGGGTCGGTATGTGTTTCAGCGGTAGTTGGTGGTTGATGCATGTTAATGGAGATTAAAAAAAAAAACGAGTTTACAGTTTAAACATTCGTGATGCAGGTTGCAGCAAGAGGGAAGAAAAGAAAAAAGAATGGTTGCAGGGACGCACAGGGGACGTGCATGTAAAATAAAAAATATTACACATTATTAAAGCTTATCACGTACAGCAAGTAACGCAGTGATCAACTTTTCACCTTTTTTTTTTAAATTTTATAAATAGCTGTTTCCAATTTATGAATCACGTGCAATAATTGCACATTTATGAAGGCAACATAATGGAAACGTGCGTAGCAGGTGAGGTGAAAGAAGATAAAAAAAAAATGAAAAGAAATAATAAATAATAACAATAAATTAAAAAAAACATATATACTTTTATAGGTTTACACACTAAAAATTAAAATTATTAATATAAAACGACCATATAATTAACAATCAAAAATCCATTCATTAAATAATCATTCATTACATGAATAAACATTACAAAGATGCAAAGTGCTACAAACATGCATCAAAAAACATGATATTATCAAAATAAAATCATGTTAATTAAAATTATATATGCTGTAACCCGCTCTGATGCCATTTGCTAGAATTAAAAATTAAAACGTAGTAGAAGGAACGGATCGTTGACAAATAAAAATTTTCTAAAAACTTTGTTTATCGGTAATAGTTATATAATTTTAATTAACAATAGAAAACTTTGGAAATTTTTACCAACCTTTTGAAATCTATTAGGGTATCCTAGATGTCATCTTTGACACCACGATCTTCCAATCCAAGTCTCTACACCAATGGAAAGACGAATGGGTGTGAAACTGCAAGAATGAATTAACCTCGCACATGAGATAGCAGACCTTTTTTTTAGAGAATAACTCTTTTTTCTCTCTAAGTATTTTACAAAAGTTACGTGAATGAAAAAACTCTTAAGATAACTGTTATCTCTCCCTTTTTATATCTGAACTATTAGTAATTTTTCAATTGATTTTCAATTTATAATAACTACCATATCAGATATATAAGGAAAATATATATTTTACATGATTCTAATCTTTTTCCTTTCTTTTTTATTTTATTTTATTATTAACCGAATCATAATATGATTCTTATTACTATATATATATATATAATCACATGCGCACGTAAACGTTTACTTACCTTTTTTCTTTTTTTCGAATCATTTGTGATTCGTAACAACACACATATTTATATATATATATATATATATATATATATACACATATATATAAAAGGTAAACGGTAAACGTTCCCTTTATGCAATATATATATATATATATATATATATATATATTAATAAATAATAAAATCTAATATATATATATATATTAACATTCAAAATAAATCTTATTTATTAAAAAATAGATTTTAAATATAATCAATTAATTAATTGATTAATGCTCAGTTAAATGTGATAACATTTATCACATTATGTTATGTGTCACAGAAAACATTTTTTTATATCACATGAATGTCTCAAGTGTGAAATAATTAACTCAGAATTCAATAATTCTAAATTAAATATCTATAATTCATTCTATGCATAAATCCAATATAGTGTTATAGAGGTAATATTGGGGATCTATGGACCTATAACCCAAGCTCTAATAAATTTGACAATTAATCAAACTCTTTAATTAATGTGCCAAATTTATTAGTTTTAGTATTATTCCACTAAAAACTCGAAACTAAACTCTTGAGATTATAGTGAAATTACTCAAAGAAAATAAGGGAGTAGTTCATTAATATAATTATTACATATAAGTCAGTCATCCATAAATAGTTCATAATATGAGCTAGGTTTAATTTTCGTTTACCTCTCTTATTATATCTTTATCCTCGAGTTCCAATAATTCTCTAATGAACAGTTAATTCATAATATTATTATGAACGAGCGTTCTACTGTTTAAACCTTGAATTATCACTCAAGAGAACTATTTTTCTAACTTTCATAAGGAAGGAATGGATTCCATATCTGTATAATATTATTCCTAGCCATTTATTACATTATATTTTCAAAATGCTAAGTTATGATTTATGCTTGGAAAAATCTTACCATGCAAGTCAAAAAACATAATGTCATAAATAGGAGTCTAATAAATACTTAGGATTAAGACGGTCAAATATATGATCATCATAGTGATAAATTTGAATACTCCATTTGTAACGGATGATTATTAGAGATTTATAATTTATCTGGTCTAGTCCTATATAATCTCATTATATAAAGTACCTCCAATCTAATGTCTATACATTAATAGTCTAGATAATGACTATTTCATTCTAAATGAGATTGGACCGTACTTGTAATATTTAATTAAAGATCTTAAACTTTAATTAATTTTCACAGACTATTTAGATTATTATCTATAAATTTTATCCTTAAGCATATAACACTTATATGCTAAATTTATAATCACATAAATAATCATGAAATTTTCTTGATATTTATAAATATATTCATAATACATATAAGCAACTAAAATAATAATAAATGTTACTTTATTTATTTATTAACAATATGTACAAAGTCACATCTTTTAGAACACCTAATCCAACATAAACAAACATACCCTAAGAGTTTGTTTGGCATGTGGGTTTGGAATGGTGTTTTTTAAAACTTTATGGTTTGAATTGTGAGTTTTAAACTGTATGATTTAAACAGTAGTTTTAAACTAGCATTTAGAACGTAAAGGTTTAAAATAAGAATAAAACATCATGTTATGTTTAAAATGAGAATTGATGTTGAGAAAATTATGGCTTGTGAAAGGAAAATGAGAATGATAATGGCTTTTACTGTAAAAAAATTTTAAACCGTGTAAACTTGATGGGGCAAAGTTTAAATTTTAAAGGTTTTGGCTAATTTAAAACCATGTCTATGATTTGAATTGGCTTAAAGTTTTGAATCTATATGCCCAACCGCCTACAATTTTCCCACGATATGATAGTTTGGGATCAATTTTAAGGCATTTTAAACATTATGCACCAAAGTGAGGTTGGTGGTGTAATGTTTAACGATCATTTTATATTGAAAAAATGAAAGAGAAAAAGAAAATAAACCCTAAAAATTAGGCCCTTGGAGGAGTAAGTCTTTTTTGTTAACCAGGCCCGAATTCGAGTAAAATTCTCCATGCTCTTGTCTATCTTAGTTTTGACGTTCAGCTGTAATAAAGCTGGACAAGTTTTCTTCTGGTTATTTCACAAGAAAGGGTTTCTTAAAGCAAAAGTTATTTTAGAAATTAAAAAAAAAAAAAAAAAAGAACAATAGAGGGTAGGTCAAAATTCTTCCTTCAAATGTTTTTCTTTAAAAAACGCACATAGAGTACGTGATTCTTGAGGTTTGATTTCTTGCATTGAGTGCATCTCTGACGTCTGATCAATAAAAACAACATCACATGAGCAAAAAAAAAAAAAGCAATAACTACAGCTAGCCAAGATTGTTTTTATTAATGTTGTATGTACTAAATTATCTAAAGATTCGACCAAAAAAAAAAATTGTTCTCGTTGTTTTTTAAGAAAAAGAGAAGAAGAATGATGAACTTTTGCCTTTAAAACTCAAAACAAACAGTTTATTTTCAATGGAAAATTGAGGACATATAGGTAAACTTAGGAAGCGCAGCTAGCTCCAAATAGAGAAAATAACCAAAGTACACACTAGTAGTAGTAAATGATGATCTAAATGGTACTATCACAAGCCTTCATTTGATACACGCCCAATGATACAATAAAAAACTCCATCTTGGATTTGAATCATGTGCATTTTTCTCAACCATAAGATTCCGGTTTACCGCTACTGGATCTTCAAGTCTTTCAAGATGTGAGGCATTTTCAGGATTTGTTGAGGATATCCCAAGGGTTGTTTTGGTATCGCCCTCAGTAATTATTATTATCCTACAACTTCCTTTAAGTGGGATTTTCTCTGGCTTGAAGATGATTCCATTTATACAGTGGATATCCTTTGGAGGGAAAATTTTGACGCCTATAGATACTTGAGGCAAAATGAAGGAATATTTGTGCTAGATTGGAAAATTTAACGCGTAAATTTTTTGTTTATATTTTTCGGGAAGGAAATTTAGTGAGTAATAGATTTGCGGGGGAATCATTACACTTTGGATCCATGGTCCTGAGTTTGCCATGTGGTTGGTTTCGTTTGAACAGGATTGTGAGATTTCGCTCCATGATTGAGGACCAGATTGGAACATGCACTCTTTCTTCTTTTTCCTGGTATTTTCAGTTGAGTCGTACTTGCAAAAAATTTTAACAAGGCTTCCTCTTTCTTCTTAGGGGAGGGGATCCTTCCAACTCTAGCAGTAATGCTTGAAGATATTTTGTGGGTGTTTGAAATAGTGGTAGAAATCAATGGTGGGAACCACTTTTACTGTAGCATGTGAGAACTTTTTACTGTAGCAAATTTTTTTTATTGTTACTGTAGCATGTGAGAACTTTTTACTGTTTATAAATGAGATTGTGGTGGGAACCACTCATGCCAAACACCCTCGATTTGTTTTATTTTCAGTTTATCTTATAAGCCTTTGAACCATCTATTTTCAATTATTATCCCGTGTTTATTCTCTTCATTTTCATTCACTAAATATATATTTTCATTTTCAATTAGTAGGTGCATCCAAGTTGCAAATAAAGTAATTTATTTTTCCTAATTAATGCTTAATTGATTAAGACTTTACAAGAAACAAAAAAAAAGATTATCTTGGTAAATGCTCCGAACTATGTACCCTATTTTACTTTAGTCCATAATTTTATAAAACCAGTCAAAATGCTTATTAGTTAAAATGCCCCTTCTTTCTAAATTTGTCTATAAGCTTAAGAGTTTTGCTAACAAAGCATATCATTAAAGATTAAAAAACATAATAAATTTTGATTAAATATATTAAAGTAATTAAATGTTAAAAATAATTAACAAAATTTTGTAATGCATATTGTGAGATTGTTTCTCTATTTTTTTTTCTCTCTCCGTGCCTCTTCTCTCACTCTCTCTATCTCCTTTTTCTCTCTCTATACTGTAAGTCTCAGACAAAAGAAAAAAAAAAAAAAAAAACCCAATGGTAATAAGAAAGACCCTTCACTCGCCCTCACCCTGCGGCCACTCCCACGAACTCCACCTACCCACTCCCACTGAGGAGGGGGCTGCCTCTCTCTCTCTCTCTCTCTCTCTCTCTTGTTCAAAAGCTCCATTCTACTTTACTCTCTTCCTATATATATTTGATATTAAGAACTTTCTAAGTGGAACAAATATCTTCCTTATTTCTGGTGGGAATGGCCGAGCGTGAGGGCAAGACCATGATTATTAATAATGGTGGTGAAGGGATATCACGCCCCGAGTACAGAAAGTGACGTGGTAGATTAATTAAGTTAATTAAATAAAAATTTTGTTAAAAATTGAGTTTTAGAATTAAATTTATAAATAAAAATGTGATAATTTTAAAAGGGTTTAATTAAAACGAGTAGTTATAATATTCGAAGAAATGAAATAATAAAATAAAATGAGCAATGAGAAAATAAAATAATATAATAATAAAATAGAAGGTGAGGCGAGAATAGGTCCCACTGACCCACATCTTGTGCACACACACAATACTGACAATATTACAATACAACCACAGTCTAAAATAAACGGGAAAGTTAAAATTTTACTTGCCTTGAATTGTTGTAATACAACCTATCCAAATCTTCTATTGATCGCAAGTTCGGTCAGCGGACTCTTCTCCGATCCTAAGCTGATATCCATCTAAGAGGTAAGATTTTAAAACAAATAAAACGTGAGCGAAAGGCTCAATAGGACTATAATTTGAAAATATTTAACTTTAAAAGAAATTTCATTAATCAAATAAATATGTAGAAAACGAACTAGAACAAACAAATAAATAGATGAAAATTTAATAAAAGTCTATCTTACTAAAACAATTTAATTGGTCAACTAGAAAGAATACCATTTTTTTTCTGGGCAAACCATATGTAAATCACCACAGTAGTGGCCCAGTTGAGTTTTGGGACCTGCCCCCAAGGTCGCACACTACACGACCCGATCTCTGATATAACATCACGCCCTTAAACATAATTATATATATCTTTCTATGATTATTAAAGTCTCTTTTTGCCAAATATAATCATTTATATTCATTAAGAGGTTTGTTATAAAAACCACTTCAAGCTACTGCCTGTAAAAACATTCAATAAAATGCTCTTTCAATCAGTTATTGAAAACATTTTAATAAAAATCCATTTTAGGCCAAAATCATTTTAAAATCAGGTTACCAAAGAAAAATGGTAGAAGTCCTATATCGATACTCGTGTCGGTGTCCCACACTGTAATCTTGGTCCGCTATACGTTAACTTCGTAGATCTACGTACAACCTTAAATCTATAACAACTTAGCTTATCAATATCTAACTTGAGATATCCTATGTTACTAAACTATCTCATTGTGTCCTAGTGTGCCGTTTAGGTTTGTAAAATCATTTTACAAAGTTGGAATTTCAATCAAGATTCAAAACAATAAAAACTGGTGAAAAATCACAAAATTTTACCATGCCCGGTTTGCCTACTAGTCCCCTTGGTTTGGCCTACCAAACTGTACAGTTCAGCTTGCCGAAAAACCAAGTCTGGTCGACTAAACTTTTCTAGGTTCGGCCTGCCGGTCAGATGAATGTGGCCTGCCGAACACATAAATCCGGCTTGCCAAACACGAAGTTCAGCCTGCCTATTTGGAAAAATTCTAGAATTTTCCAAGTACGGGTCTCGGCCTCCTCGAGCCTAAATCTTTAATTTCAACCTGTTTTCTCAAATCCAAGGCATGAATAATGATCATAATTGATAGAAAAACATGGTAAATTACTTTTAATGCTTTAAAACAAGTTTTAAACAAAATTTTTAGAAAAATCTAAAAAAAGAGAAAAATGGAGAAAAATGAAAAATCTTGATTTAAATCCATTTTTGATGAAATGAAGCTTGTATTCTAGTTATTCTAAGTTTATCTAACCTAAATTGAAAGATTTCTAAGCTTAGAAAAGCTTAGATTTCAAAATGCAAGAAAATTTAAAAAATTAAAAAATTTTAGAAAATTTGAAACTAACCTCGAATCAAAGCTTCGAATCGCATTTTTGGTCATTAAATCAAGTTCCCAAACCTTCAATCTGTTAACCCGAAGCTTGAAATTGAATTTTGTTTCAAAATTTTTGAGAGAGAATGAGAGAGAGAGAAACCGAGAGAGAGTGAGAAAGAGAGAGATGGGCGAGAGAGAGGAGAAAAAGAGAGACAGTGTGAGTGAGAATGAGAGAAAGAGAGAGTGAGAGATATTATAAAGAAAATAGAAGGTTTTTTTCAAAAATACCACGTCTTGCACGTGGTTTTCTAAAATAGGACGTGTTGGTCATTTGATAAATTGTTTTATTTTTAGTATTTAAAATAACAATTAAAAATAATTACGAGAAATTAAAAATCATTAAAATAATAAAAAATATCATAAATTTAGAAATTTCATAAAATGATCAAATTAAATTTAAAATATTTATTATGACACACTAATCCACCATTTTATACATTAATATCGTCTAATTAATTTTGGGGTGTTACAAGGGACGTTTGAAGGGTGGTAAAAGTAGGTAACAGCAAGAATATGAGAAGAAGAACAATAGTTGATGTTCTATTTGGTTTTTTTTTTTTTTTTTTTTTTGAACATAAAGAAGGGAGGCAGAGTGAAAATAGAATCTCAAAAAATAAATAAATGAATAAATAAAGTGTTTTTGTTAATTTTTTACATTTAGTTACTTATATATGTTTAATTAGATTTTGTAACGCCCTATATGGGGGTTAACAATTTTTAAATAAATAAAATAAAAATAAAAAAATAAAGATAAAACATCAAAGTAATTTACCCGGGACTTGAATAGAAACTCTCAAAATAAAAATAAAACATAAACAAATAAATAAATCACAGTTTAATGTAGCACCTTAAGTTTTAATAATATACAACTGTCATCATCATCATTTCAACCCTCAACAAATCTTAATACAGTCACAGAAAGTAACAATCGATGCTTACATTATCATGAAGATCATTCTTTGCATTCGAAGCCATCCCAACGTAATATAATTACATAGCTTCCTCAAC
>CAMOHE010053661.1:0-79010 GCA_946598075.1 Artocarpus hirsutus
ATTTCTCAACCCGAACCCGACCCGTTTTGATACGGGTTGACACTAACTAGACCCGTGTCAACCCGTTTTCTTATGCACAGTGTCAAAAAATACGACCCGCGACCTATTTTTGACCCGTAACCTGATTTTGACCCGTAACCCGGCTGTGACCCGCCTACATTAATATATATAATATTAAAAAAAAAATAAAATTAGAAGAGTTTTATACCACTTCAATAAGAAGATGAGTGATAAGAGAAAAATAGTTTGATCTTTTAAGGGCTTATATTATATATATGAAATAATATTAATTTTTTAAAATTTAATTAATTAAATACGGGTCAGAAACGGGTCATTTTCGTGTCAGACGGGTTGACCCGAACCCGACCCGTTTTTTGACGGGTCAGTTTCGGGTCGACACTAAAATGACCCGTAGTCAAATTTTCCGACACTAACCCACAAAAAATCGTGTCGGATTCGTATCGTGTCGTCGTGTCGCAACCCGTATTGCCAGCCCTAAGTCAGGGTATATCGTGAATAAAATTGTACCAAAGGGAAGTCAAGGAGTAATTAATCAAAATAAAATAACAAAAAATCCCCATATTAACTAAACCACGGGTACATAAATTATGGAGATAGCATACCACTCAATATAATACTAATATAGTAATGAAAAAAAAAAGACAAATTTAGATTTAAGCTCAAAAGAGACATTTTACGTAAAACTTCTTTTTGGCATCTAAAACCCTTATGGTGGGACATGAATTTTTACTCTTTCACTAAATCTACTATTTTAATCATTAAATTAATTTTTTAATAGTTTGATCTACGAGTTTACACATTAAAATTTGTAATGCACAACATAAAATTGTTTCTAATGATATATCAGAATTGAAAAGTTAATCTAATTTAAAATAATTGTCTCTACCGGTGGAACAAAATTGTTTTTCTTGCCATAAGTTTTCCCATAAAGTAAGTTTTCCCATAAAGTAAAGGTGTAAGGTCAGCGACATCACTAACATCTATAATGGTTTTTTTTTTCCTTCATTTGTGAATGGTTTTATTCACATACGATGACAGAAAGGACATTATTCTAGAAATTAGAAAAGAACAAGGCCTTGGTCATTTAGATACGCATGGTAACCATAAGATTTTTCATCTGTATTTGTTATAAATGGTATTTTCTAAATAAGTAAAATAATAGAATTTTGAGATAAAATAATCCGAAAGTAAAATGAAACCAAGTTCTTAATCCGATTATGAATAATCTATGGGTATACATATATTTTGAAAGGTCACAAACAAGACTAATTTATTTAGTCTCATAATATGGTATGTTATCAAGAGTTCAGCTTTTGGCCTATAACAGAATGACAACAAAGTTAATAATTAAATGAATAATTAATTAGAAATTTATTTATTTATTATTATTGGAGCTTGATAAATATATATCCATTAGGTTTCAATGTTAGCTTGTTAAATCCTTGACAAGCTACGCTGATAAAGTTTACCATAATACAAAAGTTTATGCATGACAAGCCTCTTGGCCTGATAGTGTGCACGCCACAATCTATATGGACTATGTGGTTTCAAGCCTAGCTCACCTAGACTGTAGGCGCCAACCTTAGTGGAAGATACTAGATAATTAATTGTTGAATTAATTTCAGAAAAATATTTATTCAAATTAATTATTGGGATTTGGAATTGTTAATTATTTAAATTTATAGATGAATAATTAATTTAAATCCTAGTCGTATTTAAACAAAAAACAATTATTCATAAGTTTAAATTAGATATTTACTTTAAATAAAAGAATTCTAATTTAATCAAATTGTCTGAATTGGGAGTAATCCTAGATGATGCAGGAAATCACAAAACCCTATATTGTGATTGGCAAGACCTTTGAGCTCCCCTTACTAGAGGAAGGCGTGTACCATGGGGATAGACTTCCTATGGCTGATGTGTTCAATTTTCTTTTGGTTTGATAAATTTTTTACTAGTCCAACCAGTTCTATAAATAGAGACTTTAAATCCTCATATATTCTTAGATTGCCATAGTGAAGGCTGAAGAGAGTAGAGCATAGATTATTCCTTTTTAATAATCCTACCTCCTCTGAACTATTGTGGTTAGAAGGTCAAGAACTCTAGTGAAAATCTGCTAAGTTGTGCCCGCACATACAATAGCGTTAAAGAAAAGACATATTATTAATGATATAAAGGTCAATTATTCTTGAAGAATTAATTAGTCAAAAGTGCTGCTTTTAGTCATCAACAGAAACGATTAATTACAATGCTATTTATATTTTATAACAACATGAATTAGATTATAGACAATTAAATAAGAATTTTAAATTTTGCCCCATCACCAAATCAATTTTTCTAACATGTCAAGTAAGACATCAAGCCTTTGCTTGAGCCAAGTAGAAACAAACCCTATAAATCTTGATGAGTATTCGAACTATACGGAGTATTTAAGCCAAAAAAGAGAAGTATAAAATAATAGAGAAATCACGTAAATGCATTAAGTAAATTTAAGAACAATCAGCAAAAAAACGAAGGCGGGCAAGGTAAATTTAAAAAAGAATTTTTTTTTAATAGGAGCAAAATGATAGAAAACTAGTTATAAAAATAAATATAAAATATTTTAGCCGCTAGGGCACATGAAGTATGTATGACGTAAGAATCTGAACAAAGTTTTTTGGGTTTTTTTTTTTTTTTTTTGGCATATAAAGTAAGGTTTATTGTTGGTCACCAAAGTTTAACCCTAGTAGGTATTAGTATTTTGACTATTAAGTTGCTTTTTTAATAGTCTAATCTGTGAGTTTCACATCCAAAATTTGTAGTATATGAAGCAAAACTACTTTCATTCATAGATTATACCTTTAAAAGGTTAATTTAATGGTCAAAATAACAATACTCACCGGCAAGGTAAAAATGTTACATGTTGCTCCTTACTCTATATACTCCCTTTTCAATTAAAATTTCTTATTAAAAGGAGACTTCTACAAGGTTCTCAATTGAATCAACTAAAATTAGTGTGCTAAGTAGTAATTAGTATGCCTAATTTAAAATTTTATTATTAATTAATCACTTTTAAAATTTTTTTATTTTCTAAATTCATTATATTTACTTTATTTTAGTTTTCAGCAATTATTAAATTATTTTAAAATAAATTTTTGGTTATTGTTTTAGTATTTTATTAGTTAATTAAATTGCAACTTTTTTAGTTTGATAATTTAAAAACCAACCCAACTTTGTTTAAAATTCCTCTGTTGCACTCAGACATGATCTTCACGTGAAAGTGGTCAAACCTTGAAACCACTTCTTGTAAACTGCTGGTAGCTATGGTTTTGAAGCAAAAACCACCATTTGCTTTCTAAATGGAAGTCTTGAAACTCCAGAAAACTCCACCACTCTCTTCCCACTTTCTCCCACACGTCACTCGCTCTCTCTCTTTGCAACTGCTTGCAGGACCGTTCAATAAGAGGGTTCGATTAGTTCGATCTGAGGAATTAGTTGTCAGGTTCGATAAGATGATCTTCACTTGACTTAGGGACTATTAGCTATTGAATACTACAAGTCTACTTTTGGTTTGTTGGAGTTGATATATAAAAGTTTGGCTTGATAATTACAAGAGAGATCCACTAATTCACGTAACAAAATGTGAGAACATGCCTCGAAGCTTTTGCATAATAAGGAGCTGACATGTATGCTATTACTATGAGCATTACTGAAGCCTGCTCTCTCTATTACCAATTGAGGCCCACGATCTTCATAAAAAACTCTATAAATAAAGGCTGGAAGCATTACTCAAGGGCATCTGAATTCCCTCACCAGCACTCAAATTTTGCTGAAATCATTCCAGAAATAGAAAAGTTTCAATCCCATAAAATTTTTCATTTCTTAATTAAATTTTTAGTAGTTGTACCAAATTTATCAAAAAGTGAAAAACATAGTGGACGTAATTCTATTTCACAAAATGAATATCAATAAAATCTCATGTGTGGTATCTTTATTTTACAGCATTTCTATTTCCTTCTTGTAATCAATTTTAGCTATTTTAAACATCTCTAAAGCTATTTATATATGAAGCTTGTTAACGTTTAATAAAGCTATTTGTGAAGCTGTCAGTTTTGTTTCAAAGTTTTTTATGCTAAACTTGGTCTTGCATGTGAAAATTTAGAACTGATTGTAGTTCTAATGTATTTGAGAATAGTGGAAAAACGTTTAATAAAGTTTATGCATGATTCATGTGGATTTATACATGAGGTTTACTGATTGATGCTCATAAATTCTGGTTTAAACCTGTTCTTCATTTTTTTTTTTTTTTTTATGAACAAAACCATAAAACTTGATGCATGAGTTGATTAATGTGTTAAAATGTTGCAAAACGAGTTTTATTAAATTCATATGATAGTTTTGGACCTGTAAAAGAAGTTTAGGAGGCATTGAAAGCAATTTGGTAGTGTTTGAACTCAAAATGAATTCAGATGCTCGAAACAGGATGTCCTAGTTGCGCTACTTGTGTAACGTGCTCGGTTGTGTTGCTACTCGACACATGGTTGACTGAGGGTGGTGCACTGCGATTTACCGAGCTGCACCAAAAGACATTGTTTGGACCAACCCGACCCCTTTTGTTCCAAATTATATTTTAAATGTTTTTTTACTTCTTTTATTAAAAAAAAAACCATTGCTAATACATTTTAAAGACTGATTAATTGTTATATATATAACTGATGAATTTATTTACATAATTATGGCACACTAGGAACTATGAATTTTGCATACTAATGAATCTTAGTCTAAGTTCTGATACTAACAATCGAGCTTATACTTAAGGTTGGTTGTTGACCTTGTGGAGTTAATGTTTAGCAGAGCGGGTTACGATGTAGAAGCATCCATTGCTAGAAATTTGAGGTAAGATTCTTTATCCTTTTCTTTGTAGCCTCGATGTTTGAACCATTTTTAGCCATAAATTATATTTTTAAATGTTTTGAGAATTGAATTTATATGTTAAAATATTTTCAACCTTTTAAAAATATGTTGCAAAGGTGATTTCATTAAAACGTCGATATCTCGAAATAAGCATATCCAAGTGATATAATATGTTTGAAGAGTTTTCAAATGCTAATTGATGTGAGATTCCTTGGTTGGTTGTGTTTTTAATTACATGGTACCACATGGAATTCAAGTCGTGCAAAAGGCAATTTAGGGGACATGCCCAAAAACCTCAATCGAGCCACTGTAGTAGTGTTCATTCTAGGCCTTACACTAGTATAAATTTATGCTTTTAGATAAATTGTATAAAGCATATAGGAAGATTCCTAGATTTAAATGAAGTGGTTTTTTTTATTATTTGCACTGCTTATGTTTTATTATTATTTAATTACTATTTTAGAACTTAAAGCCCTATTAAGTCTTTTGCTCATAGTTTTCTACTTATTTTTATTTTATTTCCCCTAGGAGGTTCGTAGTATGCAGGTAAGCAGATTGTTGTTGGTTTACTCTCGGTGCTTATAAGTTGTGCTGTTTGTTATATTACTATCAAGGCATATAATAATGAAACTATATTCATGCTCTATAATTTATTTTGTTGGACTGCAGTTTGGTTGTAATTTTCTTAATGTTTGAATTATGTATACACTAGTATGTGGTCCAGTGGGACCTAGATGGTATTTAGTAGATTTTTAATTTCCTATGGATTCGAGATTATTTCAGTCATTTTCTTCTAATCATTTTATGTTTTAAATTAATTCTAAGTAATTTCTATTTATATTAAATTTTGTTAACTTTCTTCTAAAATTTTTAGGATAATATTCTTAAACATAAAAGTTAATAAATTAAGTTTAAGTTAATTTTAATTAAATATTTTTAATTAAACTGTCACATCACTACCCTGGTTTGAGGGTGTGAAAACTCCACATAAGATGATAAATAGAACAAATATGATACTTAATTACATAATTACAATTTTATTTTGAAAAAGAACATAATGATTTTTCCCCAGATTATAAACTACTGCTATTTTGAAGTCTATAATAAAACCATATTTATTTATATACAATGCCGTACATTTTCTTCATGTTTGAAAAAGTGCTTCATGCCTATATAAATCTTCAAACAGAAATAAGGGGAGATGAAAAAGAAAACTAATATTAAAGTAACAGATTCTAATGAAATGGAGGGTGTGAAAAAAAAATAAAGTGGTAAAGAATTGATAATCTTACAGAAATAGTTTAAGATAATTTTGGAATATGAGGTTATGTAGAAAGTAAATTTAATAATTTCAAAACTATGTGGGGTATATATTTAGATGGGGTTGTGAAGAGTAAAAAAAAAAAGGCATGTGAATAGAATTAGCCTTAATTTATTTATGGCTTTCTTTTTGTTTTGGATTATTTACTTTATTGACTCTTGAATTTATTCATTTGTCTCACTTTAACTCTTAAAATTCAGTTTTAAACGCTTAGTTAGCAAGATTTCTGAAACATATAGTTTTAGGTCATTTGTACATGTTAGCAATCTGAAAAAAATATAATAAATTGTCTTGTTCTGAAAGGAAAAGGAAAAACAAATCTAGATTAGGTGACACAATCTTGTTTTATATTTCGTATCTATTTTTTTTCTTTTTACATTTGTTTTCTCAAACATACCCGTCCTTTTTTCTAATTTATCTCTCTTACAATTCTTACGAGCCATTCTATGTTGTGTTTTTTTCTCTGAAAATAGGCCAGTAATTGCTAACAGAGAGGTCGAATATTAAATTATATATTTTAAAAATTTAAGGTGGCTAGACATCGAAAATTAAATATTGGAAGCCAACATGTGTTAAACATATATTCTTAGCGGCCAGTAGTGCAAAAGGATGCTTTTTCTTAACAAAGTTTTTCCCAATACTATACACACCATATTTCATCTCCCAAAAAATTTCTCGTTATTAGCATCTTTCCACCACTATTGAAGAAAGTGATTCATGTATTTATTTTTGTTTTCATTTTCCCCTTATGAAGAATAAGATTTTCTAATTAAAATTAATTCCAAACTACTATATATATAGGCTTCGAGGGTATTAAATACCAGACGTGCACATAACAAACTCCGCTAGCCACAACAATTTTTTTAGGTCATTAAAAGGAGCAATTTATCCCCGTGAAACTGTTTCCTAATAAGATATCTTTATCCCTTAACATCTTTATTTTTGTTAATGGTAACAATAACTTAATCGGTGGAGTATTAAAAACGTAACTGAAGAAGTATACGGATTTTTTGCGCGATGAAACCTTTCATTTTTATTTGAGTCCTGTTCATAAGTAAAATTCTGAAATTCTTAACACAAACGCACATATAGAGGAGGCACAAACAGAATTTAATTTTGAGGCTTGAAAATTAAGTACTTATTGCAATCTTCTATGATCTCGCTCTTACATTTAACGAATAAAAGATTGAAGTCACATTCAATTTTGCTTTGGCACTAAAGTCTACAAACGGTCCATGCCTTAACTGTCACATTTATCTCTAATTAAACTTGAAAGTTCCTCTCCTATTTACTCTCAAAGAATTGACCAAATTAACTCTCCCAACCCCAATTTATAGCACAATTGCTCAACTTGGCGTAGTCGTCTAGTATAACCTAAAGGTAAACACTCTCTCTCTCTCTCTCTCTCTCTCTATCTCTCTCTCTCTCTGCTTGATGTTGATAGACACCTAAATCTTACTTAAAAACAGCTAATTGATGCTAAGAGTGCCATAATACAAGGACTAGGCTTGGGGTACAAATTAAGTTCAATTTGTCTTCTTTATCCTGCCTTATTATGCATGCGATTATTATAGTGGCCAACTTTGTGCTTCACTGATCTGTCATTAATTAAGTGCACAGATTAATTATACCTTATGTTATTAATTAATTTATTTATTTTTTTTCAAAGAACCTATCTAATCGTTACCCTTTACAATCGTACTAAATTAACCAAGTTGGCGGCACTTCGGATTTTCAGACATGAATGCTTAAAACCTCTGGAAAATAACTATGAGAAACTAATTAATTGGAATATATGTATATAAACTTTATTAATCTGTGTTATGTTAGAACTTCAATCCAATATTGTAAGCTAACGACTAGTATTATATACAACTAAGGTGAGAAATCTAGCTAATTACAGATATATATATATATATATATATATATTTGTGTAACCACCCACTAGAAAGACGTAAGTGGCAGTGAAGTCAACGATTTTAGAATATACTAGGAAGCATTCTAAGGTTCGTGGGTCATCAAGTAGTGGATAATTTACAGATATTGTTTAGGTGTGCTTAGTAGGATAGTAATAGTAACTAACAAGAGGTGGACCATCCAAGCAAAGAAAATGACAAAAAATTAGCCAAGTAGATGCAATTTTGGAGTGGCATCTTGTTATTAAAAAGAGAAAAAGGACAAGAGGTGGATTCATGTGGGAATTGCAGTGAACCCACTGCCTTTCTGTGCTTTAATTGTATTCTTGTCACTTACATTAGAGAGACAGAGAAAGCAGCAGGCTTTCTTGTAGTTGAAACAATGAAACTTTTCTTCTTCATTTTTTTCCTTCTTTTTTTTTTTTTTTTCTATTTTTATGAATATTCTTTTCTTTAGGCTAAAATGAAAGAATGATCTAAACCAATTGGGGTAAAAAAGCCCAATTGGAAAAGCATAAAAGAGGATGCCCCATCTTGCACTTTTCATGAAATGAAAGCCTTTCATAACACAAAAGAATCAAAAAGTCCATTTAACAATTGCTCATCAAGATGATCATGATCAATACTAAAAAGAATGAAAAGAATCTTATGACTTTGCATTTGTGAAAAAGTAAGAATCTTATAACTTTGCATTTGTGAAAAAGTGTGTATATAAAAAAATGATAGTCATAACAATTCACATCAATCTGTGACTTAATTTGAGATCAATCGTGGGACATAATAAACCATTGGAAAAAAAATTAAAAAATTATAAAAATAACCTCTTTCTCCCTTCTTAGTAATGACAATCCACCAAAGCCGGTGCAGAGAACACAAGAGGCGGTTGTTGTTGTGGCTGCTGCTGCTGTTGTTGCTGTTGTTGCTTAGAAGTAACAAATACGAATTCTGATACCCGTTGATCGTCTTCCGGCGCTGGAAGATTGAGATCCAAATCCAACGACAAAATATTTCTTGCTTTCTTATTATGTCGTTGTTGTTGATCATCATCTTCATTAGCCTCCAACGCCATTAACGGAGTAGCCGAAACAGTACTCAACGACAACGCAGTGGTCGCAACAGAGGCTGTGGCAGGGCTGGTGGTCCCCACCGGCACACGGTGTCTCCTCATGTGTCCGCCCAGCGCCTGGCCGGAGGTGAATTCCGCGCCACAAATCGAGCACTCGTGAACCTTGTTGGACGACTTGTTGTTGTTGTTGTTATGGTGATTGTTATTGTTGTGACCAATTCCATACAAACTCCTACTACTCAATTGCAGAGAAAGGGACGTGGATGAAATAGAGTTGTTTCTCTTAATTAATTGAGATTGATCTTCGTCATCGGACTGTAAAGCAAATAACTGAGTCTTTTTCTCGATTTCAGCCATGGCCTTGGGCTTCTTGTGGCTCGCTCGATGACCGCCGAGAGCCTGAAACGAAGGGAAAGTTCGGTTACATGTCTTGCACTCGTAGACATAATATCCGGCCTTGCCTGCGCCGGACGTATTCGTCTCTTCTAAAAATTTCCGGCTGCTATACTTAAAGTTACTCCCGCCACCGTCTTTCATATCCGCTGTCGGAGGCTGCACCTTCAGGGAGGCTGAGGACCCCGCGTGGGACTGGCCATGCGCGAGGAGGATTAGGCAGTTGGCCATGTCCTCCTCTTCCTCCTTGCTTATGTCTTGGAGCTTGGCGGAACTCGTCGGAGACGAGGAGTTATTGCTAATATTGTTGCTGTTGTTGCTATTGCCGCTGTTGTGGTGATTGTTGTTGTTTTCGCCGCCGTAGGAATTCATGGTGGCCGCGACCGCGAAAGGTATCGGAGATTGCAGCCTTTGGCGCTTGGTGCGCTTGCCCTTTACAACAACGGTGTGATCTTTGGATGGGGTATTGACTTCCTCTTGAGCTGCAGCTTCCATGGTTAATGTGAAGCCAGAGAGAATTGAGAGAGAATGAGAGAGAAAGGATTGACGGGGTAGAGAGAAAGTAAGGAAGAGAGACTATGGATTTTGATTGTATCTATAGAGAATGGAGAAAAAAAGAGGAGAGAGAGAGAAAAAGAGTGATGAGAATTGTCTTAGTTTAGATTTGTGGAGACAAAAGGACACCCAATAGAACAGTAACTGTGAATTGGCTCTCTCTCTTTCCCAATGCCAATGCCAATATTCTTTCTTTAGTTTCGAACCACTGAAAGGGTATATTTATATTTATAGTCTAGTTGGAATGGGGGAGTTTATGTGTTGTATTTTTAGTACAACTTTTTAGCTAAGAGAGAGAAGATTAATTAAAGGGAGTTTTAGTAAATCGGGTTAGGAACACACAAATTAAGCAATTAATGAAGAACTTATTAGCTAAAAACAAACAGGAGCGTAACGGAAAAGTTACAAAATTAGATGCGAGGAAAAATTAAGAGAGAGAAAGAGAGAAAAAGAGAGAGAGAGAATTTGGAGTTTAGAAAGGAAGGAGAGAAGAGGTTGTTAAAAGGTAAGGGTCCGTTACACACTCTCTTTCTCACACTTTGCCAACGCACTTCACGTAATGAAAACCTTCTCACCACCATATATCATCCCCTTGCCCCATTTGGTTGCACGTTATCAGCGTGCTACCTTCCTTTTTCACTTGACACTTCAAACATGAAGCTAGCTCAGCCCTATATTTGATCGCCTATATTTGGTCATCATATCACTTTCTAAAGCATCAAATTAACACCACTATTTCCTCGTTAATTCGTGAAAATAACGCGAAGAGGAATACTAAATGCAGTACTTGCTAGTGTTGTGAGTTTAACATATGAATTTTGGTTTCGGTAGGGTCCACGAAAATAAACCGCTCATATCAATCGTACATGAATACACTCATGAGTCCATTTAGCATTTCTCGAACAATCAGCTTCACTGCATTACTTAAAGGGTTTTTTAATTAAAATTTTGTTTAACACATCATGTTAAAACTCAAGTGGTATAGCACATTTTGTCACATAATTACTTTTTTTTTTGGTATTATGATCACATAATTTCTTCTGTGTTCACATGCGTACATATTCATGTGTAACCTAGTTGCAAACGTTAGCAATGTAATATTTAATTTACAAGTGTATAAAGAAACATTTGGTGACCAAGCCATTCTATTTATGTAGTCCAAATAATCTAAAAACTATATATACATATGTACCGCAATAAATATATGTTCTTAACTTCCAAGTACCTTACAAGTTACAACATAGATGATTAGATGCATATATATTCTTTTCTTTAACTTAATAAGCTTCGATAATTGAGATGCAATAATTTGGTATAGGGTTTCAAATCATATTTCCTCGTCTACAAGAAATATTAATTTTTTTTTTCACATAATACGGTTTTGACAAAGGCACAAAATATATAGTTATAGGTATAATTATAATAAATATATGTATAGTTCCGCAGAACAAAAGGAGTTGAAAGTCGCCAAAGAACAAGGGAAGGAAGCATCAAGCATGTTCCTTCTTGTGATGGTTGGAGAACTTTCCAAGGCGCGTGTCAGTAACGGTCTCACAGTGAACCAACACGTCTTCTTGAAGAAAAGATTTATATACTACTACAAAGGTACAGCCTCATACACATGTTATGATATACACAATATAATATATGCACATAATATATAAATATATATTTAGAGAGAGAAAGTGAGGTATAGAGAGAGAGAGAGAGAGAGATTAAGGAGGGGGTGGGAGTGTGAAGGCAAACAAGCAAGCAAGCAAAAAGCCATTACTTTGCCTCAACGATTTGTATAAGAGATGATTGGAGTGCAAGCCTGGAACCACGGAATCTGCGGTGCATCCCCCACTTCCCACTCCTTCTATTACCCCTTTCTCTCTTCTTTCTTTATATTCTCTCTCTCTTAATTTTAATTTGTGTATTGTTATTTCATGTTGTCATGCTTGCATGGCCACCCATTACGTGGAATTCTTGTGTGTCCTATTTCCTTTCTATTATTACCAAACTTGGTAACAAAAATCCTCTCACAGCCTAGCAACAGTACAACTTCTCCTACCATCAAGGATTTTCTCTTATACAAATTATCTCTCCTTTAAAAAAAAAAAAAAAAACTTTGCTTAATAATTCTTTCCCTTTTCTTAGTAATTAAAGTTTTAACCTTTAGTGATGCACACTAAATCATGCATATTTCTCGGAATTAATTAAATATAGATCACAAAAAGTATAAGTGGTTTCACCATTCTATTGAACTAGTTAAATCCAATGTCATTTTAAATGCATTATGTGTAAGATTGTACTAGTGTAAAAAGGTTCTTCAATATTCACATATTAGAAATATAACTTCTTTTGTCATCGGTGTCGTGGAGTACTCAGTAGAATTTGTATGTCAAATAATTGCGAAAATATAGCGAAATGGGGAAGTGCAACAATAAGTACATATGTGAAGCTTTTTCACAGGCACCAAATTCATAGCATCAGCTTCCCTAAAAAATAATAAAAATGATGGCATCAACTTCCCTATATCGGCAATGTATATTTTGAAACTTAGGAAGGAGTTCTCCATTTTAAGTACCATTTAATAAAAGATAAAAAAGAAAATTAAAAGAATATGGGAGAGAGGATGAAGATTTAACGAGGAAAAAGTGCCAATATTTACATACTAGAAAGAAGAGAGAAGTTTTACTGATAGTAAGCATTATAAATGGAGCTTCATATGAGTACTCATTACGAGTACATAATTGTTAAGGTTCTTTTTTTTTTTTTTTTTCAGGGAATCCAATTGCATAAGTTACCTTAGACTAAAACTAAAAGATTTTAATGAATATAAATAAAATCAAAACTACTAGAAAAGGTACTACATTTTTTTTTATTTATTTGCCCTGGCAAGATGGATATCCGAGAGAAGACTCCAATCTTATAAGGACTTTTTTTCTTCCTAGAATATAGATCTCGGAATTAATCGAGTCCCATCCTTCTCCATTTAAAAGGAGAGGGAAAAAAGTGCCTGGTTAATTGAGCTAGACCACCCCAATTTAAGACTAAAGATATCATCACAAAACCAAACAAAAAAAAAGTACTATATAGTTAGATCTCTAATTAAATAAATGATGGCTAATTACTAATCACTAAATTAGTAAAAATGTACATACGTAGAGAAGTTTAAATTCGTCGAGTTATAGTTCGATGCCACATGGATGTTTTAAGATGTTCAATTTGGCTTGTAGAAGAGCTTCAAGAGCAATTGTCTTAAAATTTAATTCTTTTTCAACTTTTCTCTACTATTAACTAGGATGATACCATCAAAAACTAGAAAGAACAACCTGTCATCTTTTCAGAATTTCCATGATTATTTGATTTTTGAGGACCTTTTATTGATTGTTTTTTAATCGCTTCCCTTTCTTTCCATTTCATGTCAAAAGCCCCCAAACAAATAAAGAAAATGCATTGCCATGTGGCATGTAGTATATATCACGTCCTTAATTTAGACTAATTTGTGATTTTGACATTCCAAATTGAGATACAATTTGAACCGTGGACGATACTTCCTATGGCACATTTCTCACCGGTTGTGGAACCCATTAAAAAAATTGTTGCAAGGACGTGGCACTCAGCAGAGCGAATTGCACAGAAAGTCGGTGAATTCATGGGTTAATATAAGAAGCTTTATTTCCTTCTTATTGTGAACATGCATAAAATTAATCAACACACACAAGGCTGCTAGAGATTTTAAAACTTAGGGAAATTGGATATGTATCTTTGTGAATATTACATAATTCAGTTATTATGTAGGTTACATACTTTGTCGTCTCTAATCATTCGTTCTATGTGCCGTTGACCCTGCCATTAATATCAATGTAATTTCTCGTTTATTAATTATTTTATTATATAATATTATAACACCGGGTTAATTCAATTGCTCCTTACAAGGCAAAATATAATATGAATTGAAGTGCGTGATGATTAAGTTGTATCCAATCATTGAGGTTCACTCTTGGTTGGAAGGTTCGGTTCGTTGACAAATGTACTCACGATCCAATGGGGCAAGTTTTCTTTAAAGATGATTAAATTTAGATAAGTTATTCTAATGTAAAAATATTTTTTTAATTAGAAGTAATAATAGTTGTTAACTAAAATATATAGCTTGTGTTATAATCACCATGTATCATGTGGATGGACTGATCAAATCATATTACCATATGGCGCTAAGTAGTTATCTATGGTGGTTGTTGCAAATATTTATATACATACATACATATATATATATATATAATATTTTTGTACTTTTTTTTTTCTTTTCAAGTGGTTCAGTTGGAAAAAGGATAAAACATGAGCAACCGACATACATTACTTTGTAGTGTGCTATATTAACTAGCTGAGTTGTCCCTCTTGCAAATAATTCGTCTATCTTATCCCTTTTTCAGTGGTTCTGTTAGAAAAAGAGAAAAGTAAGTAAGGGTCCAGCTTGAGCTTCCTGAATTTGGTAAACTGATAAATATATTATTCTATTTTTGTATATTATTATTCTTTTATAGTGATATTATTTCAAAATTAAGATAAATAGTTGTGCCTCACTTGACTTACGTTTAGGATTAGCCAAAGCAAAGTCTACCACCACTACACTGACGTAATTCACAGATCCAACTAGTGAACACTAATACAAGAACACACCATATGTTATGAAGGGATATTTATCTTTTCCATACCTCTGTTTGGGGTTAGTTTAAAAACTACACCTTTGGTTTTTGATCTCATCAAATATATACTTTTATATTAGATTTAATATACAAATCTATTCTTTATCTCAGTCAATAATTGATTTTGACTTTTAAAATATAAAAAAACTAAAACTTTTAAAATTAGAGGAGAACAAAAATAAAAACACACAAAACACTCATTTTTGAAAGTATTTTATACATTTTTGATAAGCAAAAACCTTATTATAACGTTTTTTAAGTTTTTAAAGTTATCTTTTTTTTTTCTTTTAATTTGGGATTATTTTTGTAAGTTCTTAGGTCAAAATTGAAGATTGATTAGGCAAATGTATAAATATGTGTATTTAATCTAATTTGAATGTATAAATTTAATGAGATAAAAAACCGAAGGTATATTATTTGAATAAACTTAAGAAACATAATATCAAAAGGTACCAATAAAATTACGAGCTAATTAATATATCTTATAAATTATTACCGATGATTTTGATTTCTTTGAGCAATAACTTGATCAAACGGATCATATCGTCACTAATGCGTAGGCATATACATAACTTAGTGTATGTATGTAGTTTTATTCTGTCCTTTAATATGGTTAAATTTGATCTGCAGGGATTGACTATAGCATGATGCATGCATAAGTGGTAGGTTGTTTCTAGATAAATATTAGTTTGGCAAAATATTATTTAGGTCAATAGAGAGGATGATAGATGGGCAAGTTCTTGGCGTGAAGAAATTTTTTTGGTAGGCGGTTTGTGTGCGGCACGTAAGGACCCAATTGAAATAAAATCATCCTCTAAGAAAAATTATAGGATATATCTTTCTAGGGGACGTGGAAATTAAGAAGCGAAGGATCTTCGGAGAATTCCTCTTTCTTTAGGTCACATCTTTGGCTAGCTATACGTAGTTGTAGCATAACCATATTATATATATATATATATATTATTAAAGTAAATATTTGTATAATATGTGTAAATGATGTGGGCAAGTATATATAGGAACCGAGAAGAGCTAGCTTGGAAGAAACTGTTGGCAAAGTATACAAGCGCAAGTATGCCAAGTACAAATAATAATATTATCACTACCAGACTTTATATTAAGATCCCATTTTTTTTTTTATGAGGATTATTTTATTTATACTATTTGTTTTTACAGGTCATCCGTATGACCTAGTATATGATACAGGAAGGTTCTCAGCCACTCAATGGTGGTAAGTTTGTTGCTGCTAAGCAATACCCAAAACACCAAATAAAATACTAATTATATTGTACTCTATAACTAATTGTATATATTTAGCTAGAGTGTATGAACTGGCACATGAGATACCTGATCAGTAGTGAATTTAAGAGATAATTTGGTTCGAGTCTCTGTTGTAATGTAGTCACAACTTATTGTATGGAAAAGTTATATATTCAGTTGTGTAGTCTTTAATTAGCAAGTGATCAAATGCTTGTAGGCATTGAAAAACAAATGTGATTGTTAGCATCAAACCTAATTCTTGTTAATAATTATTAGTAAAGTTCATTATTCATAAAAATATTAAATTTTAATTTTTTATGTATCTATCATATCATTCAAAAATATAGATCTGATAAACATGTTGCAAATTTTAATTATACAGGTCACCACTCTCGTAGTCCCATGCATGATGTGTATCCACACTAATAACCGAACAGACATGCATCCAGCTCTTTGCATCTCTATAATAAGAACCCTCAAAAATTTATATGAGTTGGCTCAGTTTATAAGCACCGGTTATTAAGTTTAGATGTGTTAAGTTTTGTAATCTAATTATTGTTTTGACACAAATATCAATCTAAAAAAAAAAAAAAAAAGAAGCCCTTCTTTTAAGAGTGCCACTGGTGGTAAATTTGTCGTGGGTTCGGAAATATGATGGGAAGTCCCCCTCCCAGGAGAGTTGGGAGTGGAAAGCTGCCAGAACAAAATTTTATTTAGGTATTTTGGGGCTAATATAATTGTAAAATTTATAGCGTTATAGTTTTTTACTTTAAATAGAGGGGATATATTTTTAGGCTTAATTGAAAGGTTTGACAAAACAATATAAAATTGTGAGGTGTGCAATTTCTCTTATAATCTTTTTCCTTATTATAGTGAATTTCTAAAACAGCTAAAACTAAATGTAACTCATATGTTGAGAATATTCTACTATAAATTTTGTAAATGCTTATTTTTTTAATCTTTTCCGTAATTTTGTTTCTTTTGTTAGTATAAGGGGCGTTTAATTGGAAAGTATATCACCCAACTAAAATAATGTCAACTAGTAGGAGCTAGCCTTTTCTCATTTTCTGCCGTGTCCATGTTTATATAACTATACTGTCTTTTTTATGAATGGTTTGTTTTCTAAGGTGGGGAAATGGTTCTTAAAACTGTCACCCTGTTCAATAGTACTCTTTTCCACCTTAATATGTCATTTATTATTAGTCAATATATAAAACATTAATAATGAGTTATTCACTAGTGTAACATTAATTATTTATTTGTCGTATTACGGTAACATGAAGCAATACAGAACACACAAGAGTATGTAAAGAGAGAAAGAGAGAGACTGTTAATTGCTGCTTAACTTAATTAGTTAATAGTCTGACCTTGCAAGTGAAACCGATATATATTTATATTATATTATATTATTATAAGAGTGAAGTGAGAAGACACTCCAAACAAACAAAAAGGAAAGAAAAGAGTAAAAATGGAAATGCAAAGATGGCATCATCATCAGTTGGGACCTTACTAGGGTTAGATCACAAGAAAGATAAAAAATGAAGAAAAAGAAAAAGAAAAAGAGAATGACAAGATCAATTAACAGCACGCTTAATTTTTCCCTAATTTTTTAAAATTTTCCTTTCAATTTGACATCTAAATTAAACTAAAAAAACATACATTTGTACGCCGACATCCTCAGTCTTTATCCAAAAACATACATTTAGTGTTCGTTATATAGAAGTGGAGGAAAATAACACCGCCCACCACTGTCCTTCTCCCAGTTGAAAGTTAGCTAAATATGGAATTAGTGTTGATTATGAAATATTTTGTATGAAATATACGTGTGTATATATAATTATAATAAAGCTTTCTAGGTATGCAGTAGATCTTGCTAGTGCAGAGTCGTTTGGTATGGTATGGCAGTGGCCGGCTACAAGTATTGTTGAATGAAATGGAAGGTTTTTTTATTTGAAATTAACTTTGTTGAGAATTTGATTTGTATTTGTTTTTTCTTCAAGAGATAACGACCTGATGCCTACTCCATTCTTGTAGATTTATTACAATTTCTCATTTATAAGCATGCTTTGTGGGATCTGACACTTGCTTAGGTTAATGGGTTTTTATTTTATTTATTCTTTTTTTTTTTTTGGATAGAAACTTGAATTGCTGAAATTAATTGGTATTTATAATGTTCTACATCAGCAGAGAAAACGCTTAAATTGCCCACATAAAACTCATTTCTAGATTCAAAAAGCAAAATTATAAGTGAATGAAAATATAAGAATATTGTTCATATAGTTCACTATCTCATGTCAACTAGGCACTGGCCTTGTACTTAAAAAAAAAAAAAAAAAAGCCAAAAGATTTTAATTAGTCGCTTTACAATTTAAAACGACTCATACCACCAATGGTGGCAACAGAGTGGCAAATAGATAATCTATTAGAGTTTTCTCTTTTATTGCTTAGAGAGTTCAATTCCCTTTGTTCATAGTGAGATAGTAGTTAGTAATAATGCCTTTCATAAGTCTACGGAATATGGCTTGAATTATTGTGATTTAGGCACCTTAGCCGCTAGTAGATGACAATATGGATCAAGTTTCTTTGTCATTCTACCCATGATCTCAGTTAAATCTTTCTATAGACATTAGGTGGGGCCATAAAGACACTCATTTATTACTCTTTTTAACAAGCAAAAGAAAAGAAAAAAAAAAAAACTCATTGTGTTTAGTGTTAAGTTGTTAATCAAGTTCATGCGTTTAATTGGTTTGGGGAGTTACTGAGAGTGATATATATCTAACGCAAAATAATTTCCAAAGGCCTATTAATTAATAAATGAGTCAGCTACACCTAGGTAGATATACGGGATGGTAATGACTATCATACGCATGATGATTTTGGAGTGTCCTGGTCAATTACGCAAGTAACCTTTGAATTTGCTTTTATAACAAATAGTGCCATCTACATGTGACACTTTCAAGTTACACCTCTATACAAAAAATTCATTTTGAAAATCATTTTTTTTTATTTTTGATAGAATTTAGTACTACAATAATAATACTCCCTAATTCGTCAGTGTTGCGGGCCGACTAAAAGAAATGGTAGAATAAAACAAGAAATACAAGTTTTATTACTTATTTACTTGAAAAGTCTATTCTGGCATTCTCTTTGAAGGAACATTGGCGGTGACCACCTGATGTACATCATTGTTTATTTGGTTTGTTTGTCCTCTGTTTTTTTCTTTTAAGAATACGTTATGTCATAGTTGATACTGAAAAAGTGTGTGAGAATTTGCTTCAGCGGGTCAATACCACCACAAAGATGAACTGGTTACTTCCTCACCTAGTCGCCTTGTTTGAAATTTAACACTAGCATTAGGCCATCAACACAACTAAGGTAGGACTAGTGGAACATCAATCTAGAGACTACAGTACTAAAGAAATAAAAAAGACAAAAATGCTTTCTGCAATTTTTCGGATAAATGTTTTTTAGTTGTTAGATTTGCAAGCAAAAAAAATGGAAAAAATTTAATAGTTTAAAACAATGCTACCGGTTGAGGTTTCCGTAGGGAGAAGTCTCCCTTTTTATTTAGTTCGCTTTATATTCCTAACGGTGTAAACAAAGGCAAATAAGTCTTCTCGTCATAAGATAGAATCCCTCCGGAGCTCATTGGACAACCTAACTAGGTCCATTTTACTTGTGGCCTTCTTTATATATGGGCTTTAAGCGACATAAAGGCCCACATTGTACATGCACGCTCCCAAAAACCACTAATGGACTGGTGCACCTTTTCCTTTACGTAGAATGCCCCCATGTGCCCCTCTTTATTAAAACTGTCTATCTATTTTATGTCTTCATAATGCCCATTTTCTTCTTTTTTTATGATTTTATTTTGTTATTTACTCCTTTTCCTTGTTTTGCTAAAAAAAAATCTAAAAGAAAAAAATTGATGGGTTTTCTTATGAGAGAGTGAGAATAAAGAGTAACTTAGACTTCTAATAAATTACTAATTTTTAACAAAGAGGTAATTTTAATAAGTAGTGTATTAAAAGATATTTTTAATAAATTGAGATATTTAGGAGACATTTTTATAAGTTCCCCTTCTTTTTATCATCCCAAAACACACTCAAGGTTCAATATTCCCGGACCTTACTTTAAAGGCCCATTCTGCATAAGTGCACTCTAAAAAACCATTAAATGGATTTGTGCAGCTTTTCCGATTATTTTCCCAAAATGCACTCAAAGGTGCCTGACGTGATGTACATGCGTCTCCAGGTAATGTACTCAGGAAGATAGATATACAGATTAATGCACTTAGGAAGATAGATATACATATTAAAATAAGGTATATATAAATACAATCTAGAGTAAGTGATAAAAAAAAAAAAAAAAAGATATTACGAAGTAACATTCAAGCTTTTGTTTTTGCAACTTTAGCAATATCCCATTTTAATATAGCTGTCCGACCAGTGTCTATTCGGTGTTGGTTGTGTGATAATTTGAGCAAATTCTAGATCCATCATTCAAATAGAGTTAAATAAGGTCCTTTTGTATCAACGATGGGCCTCGAGATTTTCATAGCTATGAAGAAGATGGGAAGGCAAGATGGCGCCAAAAATGCTTCTAATAAGTTAAAAGAAGAGAATAATAAAGGGTTATTTGTTTGAACGGAATGCTGAACAAGTTACGACGTGGCATAACAAAACAAGAACTAAACACGAGTTGTCTAGCCATCTTTATTCCTTGTCACAAATAAGTAATGCCAAGCGCCTAATTGAGATTGAAGTTTTTTTTTCAGCACACTTTATTCAAATATTCCTCTTTTCTTTAGAGAAAGGAAATAGATTTTTAATTTTTAGGAAGTAGGATGAGTAACTACTACTAATGTGCACTAGGTTATATCTATGAATTTCCAAACAGAAAAAAAAAAAAAAAGTGTATTCCATCAGATAAAAAATTGACGTAGAAGTCACATATTTTTCTGAAGCCAACCTCTTCAGAACGACAAGAGAATTTTCTTGACCTCAACGAGGGAGAGAGAGTTCTATTCCAAACAGATTTCAAAGAATTACAATTCCATGTCCGACCAAAAAAACAAACGACAACCTTCATAAAACGGGAAAAATTGTTGGGCTTACTTCTTCTAGTCTCAAAGTGCATACCTAAGGAAGCGGGGGAAAAAAAAAAGCATGTTTCCTAAAGCCGTTGCCGTAAAAACTCCAAGGGGCTTCTCCAAGAAGAAAGAGAACCAAAGTCCGTGAAGAACTTGCGACGTCTATGCTAAACTGTGACACTTACCAAATATGTAAGAGACAGATAAACCTGTGTGAGATCAAAGAGTATTCAAGTTTTCCTAGGCTCAACAAACACACATGTTGTCCGTGGAGGAATAGTGAAGCATCCGGTTGCCGCTTCGTAAGTAGAGCTCTTGACTTCTTGATCCATGGACGTCAACTGCACCGCATTTCCATTAAAAAAAAAAAAAAAGAAAGAAAAAACAAACTAAAAGAAACAAGTAAAGAGAAAACTTGAAGGGGTATGACTTAAATAAAAGCCCCAGAAATCGTTTTTATGGGGTTGGAAATGTAAAATGCTCAGAAAAGTTTTAATGCCCCTAGCATGATTACAAAGTGGGAAAAGAGAGAAGAATTAATGCCTAAATCACAAACTGACTTAACCACCTGTAATTTAGTATTTTTCATTTTGTAAGGTTTGCTTTCCAATTCCACAACGGCCACTCTGAAAGTAGGATATATCCTTGATATAAATTTTTTTAAAGCAGTACAATGGCGTTGATCAAACGACTAGCTTTTACATAGAAACTAATAGTAATTAAATCTAAATCAAAAGTTCCACAATTTTGTTCAGATAATTCCAATCTTATAGACAAATTTTTCGACCACAATCAAAGCTTTATTGCAGAAAAAGGTGATTTTTACCTGTGCAGGATGTATTTGAAGAGTTCTAGCCCAAAGTGTGGGACTAGAGAATGACACCACAGTTGGGCATGCATTGATGATAACCACAACGTATGAATAGCTGCGGCAGACGAAGGATAATTTGATTATTACTAATCTAATCATTAACATCACACGAGAAGGCAGAATATTAATTTTTACTCACATTGGATCCACTTTGGACAACCCTGGTAGACCTTTGTGACCATCTTCAATGCTCATTGCTACGACTCCGGGGATCAATGAAGAACCTGTATTGTGGAAACATACTCGCTCCTAACAATAAAAGAAATATCACTTGGATATACCATAGAATCTTTTGAAGAATAAGAACAGAATGTAGAAAAGAATAAAAATATAGTTCGTGTGTGTTTCTTTCTTCTTCTTTTTTTAAATACTAGAGGATCAAGGGAGATCATAGAAAGAGAGGATCTGGATAACCAGGCTTAAAAGAATATGCAAATAACAATTTAGAAGTAGTTTCAGGGTTGCCGTGTTCCAAAAACGATTAAAAAGTGGTAAGCTTCTCATGTTATTTATGGATTCTGGAGTAGTGGCTTATTCTTTTTCAGATAGTCTACTATCATTAGCCAAACTTTTCACTGTAACCGATATGACTTTATTAGAGTTCTCACCTGTATAGAATTTGCTGTCTTCAAACAGAAAATGTCACGCCCGGAGTACGGGAAGTGACGTGGTAGATTAATTAGGTTAATTAAATAAAGATTTAGTTAAAAATTAGGTTTTAGGATTAGATTTATATATAAAAATGAGATAATTTTAAAATCGTTCGAATAGAATAAATTAAAGAAATAAAATAAACCATCATAATAATAAAGCAAATAAAAAGAACATTAAAAATATTTAAATATGAGGTGGTACGAGTATGGGTCCCATTGGCTTACATATTGTGCACACACATGTAGTACTGACAATATTGTAATACAACCACAGTCCGAAATAAAAGAATAAGTTAAGATTTTACATGCCTTGATTTATTGTACTACAACCTACCCAAATCTTCTACTGGTCGTAAGTCTGGTCAGCGAACTCTTCTCCAATCCTAAGCTGATATCCATCTAGGGGTAAGATTTTAAAACAATAAAAACGTGAGCGAAATGCTCAGTAGGACTATATCTTAAAATAAACAGATAAATATTCTAATAGAACTTTCTTAGTAAATAAATAATTAAATAAATCAAATATGTATTTACATTTAATAAAATTCCATTGAAAATAGTTTGTCAAGAGTACCTTTTTAATTCTCTCGGGCAAACCAAATATTCACCACCGAAGTGGCCAAGCTGGGTTTCGGGACTTGCCCCCAAGGTCGTTCACTACACGACCCGATCTCTGATATGGCATCATGCCTATATATCTTTCTTTAATTATTAAAATCTATGTTTACCGAATATAGTCATTTACATTCTTTATGAAGTTCATTATGAACATTTCTCAATCATTCATCAAAAACATTTGATAAAAATCCATTTTTGGCTTAAATCATTTTGAAATAGGGCTACCAAAGAAAAGGATAGAAGTCCTACCTCGATATTCATGTCGGTGTCTCATACCGTAATCCCGGTCCGCTATACGTTAGCTTCGCGGATCCACGCACAACCTTAGATACAAACTAGGTCTATTAGTATCTAATCCGAGATATCCTATGATATTAAATCATCTTATGGTGTCCTAGTGTGCCATTTAGGTTTATAAAATTATTTTATAAAGTTGAAATTTCAATCGGGGTTCAAAACAGTAAAAACGGGTGAAAAATCATAAAATTGAGTTATGTTCGATCGGCCTGCCGGTCTCCCTGGTTCGACCGGCCGAACTGCACAGTTCGGCCTGCCGGAAGACCAAGTCTGATCGGCTAAACTTTTTCAGGTTCGGCCTACCAGTGGTATGAATCCAGATCCTTTGAATCTGACCTACCGAAGATCAAGTTCGGCCTGCAGATCTGGGAAATTCTAAAAATTTTCACGCACGGGTTCTCGGCCTCCCAAACCTAAATCTTCAATCCAACCTGTTTTTCTAAGTTCTCAGGCCTGGATAATGATCAAAATTGATAAATAAACATTGTTAAACACTTTTTAACTCATCAAAACAAGATTTAAGCAAGATTTTCACAAAAATCCAAAAATAGAACAAATAGAGAAAAAATGAAAAATCTTGATTTCAATCTGTTTTTGATCAAACAAAGTTTCAATTCTAGTTATTCTAAGTTACTCTAACCTAGATTGAAGCTTTTATAAGCTCAAACGAGCTCAAATATCAAAATACAAGAAAATTTGAAAAATAGGAAAACTTTTGAATTTTAGAAACTAACCTCGAATCGAAGCATTAAACGATGTTTTTGTTGTTGAATCTCGTTCCCCAGCCTTCAATCTACTAACTCGAAGCTTGAAATCAATTTTTGGTTCAAAATTTTAGAGAGAGATTGAGAGAGTGAGAGAGGAACCGAGAGAGTGAGAGTGAGAGGAGAGAGAGAGAGAGAGAGAAATGAGGAAGAGAGAGAAAGAAATGAAATAAATAGAGGAAGAGAGAGAAAAATGGTTGCACAAGATGTGTGCAACTACACACTGTTTTCAAACCAAATTGTTTCATTGAAATTTAAATTAACAATTAAAAACAATTTAGAATAATTAAAAATTATTAAAAGAGTAAAATAACACAAGGTTACTAAATTTTCACAAAATAATCAAATTAAAATTAAAATGCTCATTATGGCACACTAATCCACCATTTAACACTCTAATATCATTTAATTAACTTCGGGGTGTTACAACTCTCCACCCCTAAAAGAAATTTCGTCATCGAAATTTACAAATCGATTTCAAAAACAAAACAAATGCGGATACAACTCCTGCATATTCGATTCCAATTCCCAAGTGGCTTCATCAACCCCGTGATGCTGCCACACGACCTTAACTAACGAGATCTCATGACGACACAAGCTAATCACTTTACGATCGATGATCTGAATCGGCATTTCTTCATACGTCGTGTCTTTCTGAATCTGCACATCTTGAAACGAAACGATCTTATCCTGCTCAGGTGGACACTTCCGAAGCATCGATACATGAAATACGTTGTGAACATACAAAAGTTCTGGAGGAAGGTTAAGTCGATACGCAACCACTCTAACACGTTGAGTAATCACGAACGGTCCAATATATCTTGGCGCGAGTTTTCCTTTTACTCCGAATCGTGAAATGCCCTTGCGAGGTGATACCTTCAAGAGTATGAAATCTCCAACCTCAAATTCCAAAGGTCGACGTCTTCTATCTGCGTAACTCTTATGTCGACTCTGAGCTGCTATCAATTGATCCCAAATCATGACGATCTTCTCATTGCTATCACAAACTTCATCTGGCCCAAGAATAACCCTATCTTCTGGCTCGGCCCAACACACTGGCGATCGACACGATCGCCCATATAATGCCTCGAACGGTGCCATACCAATACTCAATTGATAGCTGTTGTTGTACGCAAACTCCACCAGATGCAGATAATTTTTCTAGTTTTCGTCGAAATCTAACGCACAAGCACGCAACATATCTTCGAGAATCTGAATTACTCGCTCAGATTGCCCATCGGTCTGAGGATGAAATGCCATACTGAAGTTTAAATCTGTACCCATAGCCTCTTGAAAGCTCCTCCAGTACCTGGCATTAAACCTGGTATCCCTATCTGAGGTGATGGACAAAGGAACTCCATGCAATCGTACTATGTTCTACATATACAACTCTCCAAGAATCCTCTTCGAACATGTCGATCTAAACAGAATGAAATGAGCTAACTTCATTAGCCTATCGACCATGACCCAAATCGCATCGTGCCGCTGCTCCGTCCTTGGCAATCCGGTAAGAAAATCCATCGTTACATGCTCCCATTTCTACCCTAGAATAGGAAGTGGCTGAAGCTGACCTGCTGGCTTCTGATGCTCGGCTTTTACCTAAAGACAAATCGCGCATTTGACCACGTATTCTCGAACGTCCTTCTTCATGCCTCTCCACCAATATTGCCTCTTTAAGTCATGATACATCTTCGTACTCCCTAGATGAATGGCAAACTGAGACCTATGAGCTTTGTCCATTACGGCCTTCTTTACTTCTACGATAACTGGAACTGCCAAACGCTTCCTAAAGTACAATGATCTATCTGCATGTATCCTCCATTCTTTAATCTGCTCCCCGTTTCGAATTTGCGTCCAGATTCCCTGAAGATACTGGTCTTGCCACTGATTCTGTTTCACCATCTGAATAAGAGCTAGGGTCGTCTCCATATGATACACCGAAATACAATCGTAGTCCTCGCAATATTATAGACCGAACTCACTTACCATCACATCCCTTTTCCAATCCTCGAGAGCCAAACAAGCGAGAATTTCTGAAGATTTCTAACTGAGCGCATCCGCGACAACATTAGCTTTCCCGGGATGATACTGCAATGCAAAATCATAATCTTCCATATATTCTATCCATCTCCGCTGCCTCAAATTCAAATCCCTTTGAGTGAACAAATACTTCAAGCTCTTATGGTCGGAGAAAACCTGAAATGTTGCCCCGAACAAATAACATCTCCAGATCCTCAATGCCTGAATCACCGCTGCGAGCTCTAGATCATGAGTAGGATAATTTCGCTCGTGAGGTCGTAACTGTCTCGATCCATACGCTACCACGCGTCCCTATTGCATCAACACGCATCCAAGTCCACGTCCTGATGCATCCGTATATACCTCGTATGGCTCGTCACTGTTGGGAATGATCAACACTGGAGCTGAAGTCAACCGATTCTTCAACTCTTGAAAGGAGAACTTGCATTCTTCATTCCACTCGAACCTGACATTTTTCCTAATCAATCTTGTTAACGGTGCTGCTATCTTCGAGAAGTCCTTCACGAATTTCGTATAATATCCTGCAAGTCCCAAGAAGCTACGGATCTCCGCCATATTCCTCGGTCATTCCCAATCTACAATGGCTTCCATCTTTGACAGATCCATTGAGATACCTTGTTCAGAAATGACATGACCCAAAAATTTGACTTCTATCAACCAAAACTTGCACTTTTCTTTCTTGGCGTACAACTGATGTTTCCACAGAGTCTGAAGCACGATCCTGAGATGCTGCTCATGCTCCTCCCAAGTCTTAGAATAAACCAGAATGTCGTCGATGAACACAATCACAAACTGATCCAAGTAGGGCCTGAATATCTTGTTCATCAAGTCCATGAAAGCTGCCGGAGCGTTCATCAATCCAAACGACATCACTAGAAATTCAAAATGTCCATACCGTGTCCTGAAAGCTGTCTTAGGAATGTCCTCTTCCTTAATCCGAAGTTGATGATATCCCGATCTCAAGTCTATCTTTGAGAAGTACCGTGAACCTCCCAACTGATCAAACAACTCATCGATCCTGAGCAATGGATACTTATTCTTCACTGTGACTCGATTCAATTGTCGATAATCTATGCATAACCTGAGAGTTCCATCATGTTTCTTTGCAAACAAAACCGGTGCTCCCCACGGTGATATGCTATTCCGGATGTATCCCTTATCAACAAGCTCATGAAGTTGCTTCTTGAGTTCTTTCATTTCTGTCGGTGCCATCCGGTAAGGTGCTATAGAAATCGATGCTGTTCTAAGAAATAATTCAATACCAAATTTGATTTTTCGATGCGGTGGTAATCCTGGTAGCTCGTCGGGGAAGACATCCTCAAATTCATCTACCACTAGAATCACTGCATGTCTTCTCAAAACACTAGGCTCTCCTTCCAAATCCATGAAGATAGCGTAACAAACCGCGTTCTTCCGCCCTCCGAGACATGCCCTAACATGACACTCACTCATTAACCGATCACCACCACCCTGGTAGGTGATTACCATCCCCCTATCAGACACTAGGGTCACTTTCCTAAGTTGGCAGTCCACTACTGCACTGTATCTAGACAACTAGTCCATCCCTAGGATTACATCATAGGTTCTCATGGGGATCACAATCAAATCATTTTTCAAAATCTCATCCTCAATCTTTATTTTACAAGCTTTACATATATTATTCACACACATCCGCCCCAAAGGTGAAGCTATAACTAAGGGTTCATCAAACTCTTCTATCTTTAATCCCAAGGCATGTACAAATGAACTCGAAATGAGAGAATGAGTGGCACCAGTATCAAACAACACGTGTGCTAAGGACTAAGAAACCATGATCATACCATCGAAACTGCGTTATTGGTCTGGGCATCTGAACTCCCTGATGTCATCACGTAAACCTGCACTGGAGCTTTTCCTTTTCCTCTACCCACATTACTAGTTCCTAGATTAGCTGGCCGATACTGCTGCAATGATGGCCACTAGACACTAGCTGTACTCGACGCTCGATACTAAGAAACGTTACGTTGAAAGTCCTACAGTTGTGTCCTTGCGCTAGATGTGACAGTTGCTGAGGAGAGAACTGATGAAATGGAAGCTGAGGATACTGTTGTGGCTGAGGTAGAGTCTGAAGCTGGGGCTGACGACTAGCTCCTTCTCCGGTCTGAAATCTTAGGCGAGCACTCCTGATCAGGCAATTCCTCTTGATGTGTCCTGGCTGCTGGCAATAATGACAGTGAAAGCTATAGGGGTTGCTGCGCCCGCTACTAGATGAACTGTTGCTGCCACTGTTCACGCCACCCTGTTTGCTCTTTCATGGAGTCGGTCGACTGCTGATGCTCCTCCTACCGCTCCTCTGTGGTTTTCCTAATGCCTTAGCTCGATTCTCACAATACTGTGTGTAATCATTCTCCATTGAGATTGCTGATGACACAAGCTCTCCAAAGTTTCGAAGTCGTAGGGCAACTATTTGTCATCGAATAGGAGCCTTAAGTCCTTCCTAAAATTTAATACACCTCTCATGCTCCAATGCCACTGTTGAGGGAGCAAATCTAGCCAATTCATTAAACTTCGCCTCATATTCCTGAACTGACATGTTGCTCTGCTGCAACCTATAGAATTCTGCCGTCTTTTGGTCCCTGTACCCTTGTGAAAAGTACCTATCATAGAACAGCTCCTCGAACCTGTCCCAATCAATATTACTATTATTCTCCAGGCATTTAGCTTGCTTCCACCAAGTATTAGCACCACCTTCAAACTTATATGCTGCGAATTCCACGCGATACTCCGCTGGCACACCAAGCGTATCCAAGTGTTTCACGATCGAGTCTAACCAATATTCTGCCACCTGCGAGTCCCTAGTTCCATCAAAGGTTGGTACTGACACACGCCAAAACTAATTAAAGTACATATGCCGACGACTAGCCTCAGAATCATCCAGTCTTGCCCTTGCTGCCATCTATCAAAATACTGTAAACATAGCCCTCATCATGCCCTCATCATTTCTAAATTTGGCATCCACTGTCGAGCGACGTCTAGGTGCCATTCTCTCACTTCTGAAAATAAAATTAGGACTGTAAGTGGTATTCCATTGTCGTACCTATGTGTGCACAATTCTCAAGGTTTAGAAACTTGAGCTCTGATACCATTCTGTCACACCTTGGAGTACGGGAGGTGACGTGGTAGATTAATTAGGTTAATTAAATAAGGATTTAGTTAAAAATTGGGTTTTAAAATTAGATTTATAAATAAAAATGAGATAATTTTAAAATCGTTCGAATAGAATAAATTAAAAAAATAAAATAAACCATCATAATAATTAAGCAAATAAAAAGAACATTAAAAATATTTAAATATGAGGTGGAACGAGTATGGGTCCTACTGGCCCACATATTGTGCACACACATGTAGAACTGACAATATTACATTACAACCACAGTCCGAAATAAAAGAATAAGTTAAGAACTTACATGCCTTGATTTATTGTACTATAACCTACCCAAATCTTCTATTGGTCGTAAGTCCGGTCAGCAGACTCTTCTCCAATCCTAAGCTGATATCCACCTAGGGGTAAGATTTTAAAACAATAAAAACGTGAGCGAAAGGCTCAGTAGGACTATATCTTAAAATAAACAGATAAATATTCTAATAGAACTTTCTTAATAAATAAATAATTAAATAAATCAAATATGTATTTACATTTAATAAAATTCCATTGAAAACATTTTGTCAAGAGTACCTTTTTAATTCTCTCGGGCAAACCAAATATTCACCACCGAAGTGGCCTAGCTCGGTTTCGGGACCTGCCCCCAAGGTCGTTCACTACATGACCCGATCTCTGATATGGCATCATGCCCATATATCTTTCTTTAATTATTAAAATCTCTGTTTACCGAATATAGTCATTTACATTCTTTATGAAGTTCATTATGAACTTTTCTCAATCATTCATCAAAAACATTTGATAAAAATCCATTTTTGGCTTAAATTCTTTTGAAATAGGGCTACCAAAGAAAAGGGTAGAAGTCCTACCTCGATATCCATGTCGATGTCCCACATCATAATTTCGGTCCGCTATATATTAGCTCCGCAGATCCATGCACAACCTTAGATACAAACTAGGTCTATTAGTATCTAATCCGAGATATCCTATGATATTAAATCATCTCATGGTGTCCTAGTATGCCATTTAAGTTTATAAAATCATTTTATAAAGTTGAAATTTCAATCGGGGTTCAAAACAGTGAAAACGGGTGAAAAATCACAAAATTGAGTTATGTTCGGTCAGCCTGCTGGTCCCCCTAGTTCGGCCGCACAGTTCGGCTTGTTGGAAGACCAAGTCCGGTCGGCTGAACTTTTCTAGGTTTGGCCTGCCGGTGGTATGAATTCGGCCTGCCAATCCTTTGAATCTGGCCTACCGAAGATCAAGTTCGGCCTGTCGATCTGGAAAATTTCAGAAATTTTCACGCACGGGTTCTCGGTCTCCGAACCCAAATCTTCAATCCAACCTATTTTTCTAAGTTCTCAGGCATGGATAATGATAAAAATTGATAAATAAACATTGTTAAACACTTTTTAACTCATCAAAACAAGATTTAAGCAAGATTTTCACAAAAATCCAAAAATAGAGAAAATAGAGAAAAAATAAAAAATCTTAATTTCAATCCGTTTTTGATCAAACAAAGTTTCAATTCTAGTTATTCTAAGTTACTCTAACCTAGATTGAAGCTTTTCTAAGCTCAAACGAGCTCAAATATCAAAATACAAGAAAATTTAAAAAATAGGAAAACTTTTGAATTTTAGAAACTAACCTCGAATCGAAGCTTTAAAACAATGTTTTTGTTGTTGAATCTCGTTCCCGAGCCTTCAATCTACTAACCCGAAGCTTGAAATCAATTTTTGGTTCGAAATTTTAGAGAGAGATTGAGAGAGTGAGAGAGGAACTGAGGGAGTGAGAGTGAGAGGAGAGAGAGAGAGAGAGAAAAATGAGGAAGAGAGAGAAAGAAATGAAATAAATAGAGGAAAAGAGAGAAAAGTGGTTGCACAAGACTGTGTGCAACTACACTGTTTTCAAATCAAATTGTTTCATTGAAATTTAAATTAACAATTAAAAACAATTTAGAATAATTAAAAATTATTAAAAGAGTAAAATAACACAAGGTTACTAAATTTTCACAAAATAATCAAATTAAAATTAAAATGCTTATTATGGCACACTAATCCACTATTTAACACTCTAATATCATTTAATTAACTTCGGGGTGTTACAGAAAAGCAGTGAAGAGTACCTATTACGTAACAAGTTCGCAAAATTCTCAACTGCAGCCAGGATGTGATTTCTTTGAGGTTTGAATAATGGATCTGCCAATCTAGGTTTAATTCTGACAAAAGACATAAAATATGAGTTCTTCAAATGGATCACCAATGATCAACTGATTTGCCGCGTGATACTAATATAATCTATATACAAGTAAAATAACCAAGTTTAAATAACAGACTATGGAATTATTACAGTGCTAAGACACAGCTGAAACGAAAGAATAGATACATGAAATGTATGACTGCTTACAGTGGCCAGTAATTCTCATTCTTCGCTTTTGGAAAAAGGCCAACACCCCGATTGTTTGAATTATATGTAAAGTCAAGCGAGGATACACAGAAAGAATTTAAGGTACATGGAGTGTGTTCACATGGCACTAATTCCTTGATAAAATCAGACAAAAAAAAAAAAACAAAAATGTTCGTTATTGACCAGAAGGTGATCCCAGGTTACTCCTCATTGCCCTTGTCATGGAATACTTATTCATGGTTGTCACAAATCCCAATTATGGTAATCAAAACTTCATATAGTAACTGATAATCAGAAAAATTGACGACCTGTTATATCAATCACCCGAGTTGTATGAATCCCGACCAAGTGATTTCGAGCAGAGTATCTCGTCTCCAGAGTGGAAATGGTATCCCCTGCGAACCATTTATTATAGCACGTACTATAATTGCTCTAAGTGTAGATAATGAACGACATTTACTTTACGTGATGACACAATTGTCAAGAAGAGAGAGAGAGAGAGAGAGAGAGAGAAGGTACTGAAAAACGATTGTCACTAGAGACATTTAGAATAAATTTCATACCTGTGACAATGCTGTATACTTGTCGCCAAATGATTTATCCTGCATCTTTCATCGACAGAAATTTCCATTGTGAGTCTAGAAATAAAGAACTGAGTTAGACCAGAAGCCTTGCGGCTGGCACCCAATGTGAAGAGTGTTATATATAATAATCAAATCTTCAGGTCGATAATGTCAAACAAGGTCTCATTGTCATGAGCAATGATAAGTTAGTTTTAAGCTAATTAATTTGATGATTCTCACTTAATATTTTTGTTAGTTTTGAGCAATTTATAAGAATTTGATAGTACTTATGCTCTTTTGTAGGTTTTGAGGAAAAAAGATATATAAGGGCAAAACCCGAAGCCAAACGAACCGAAAAATAAGCAAAAGTGGACTCGGGGACGAAATGGAGCCTAGACGCTAGCTTATGAGTGCCTAGGCTCCACTACAGAAAAAATATCATACAAAAACCCAAGAGCATAGCACCTAGGCGCCATTTGGAAGAACACTGTAGTGCCTAGGTGCTACTTCGAAGCCTAGGCGCTGCAGTTGGTGCACCTAAGTGCCAGTTTGAAAGAAAATCTACGGGCAGTGTAGTGCCTAGGCACTACAATTATGGCGCCTAGGCACCGTAATGAAGCCTAGATGCTAGAAAATCAAGCCTAGGTTTCGTTGCGATTTTAGTTCAATTTTCAGTCTAATTTTGTTTAAAAATTGCCCTTTCAAACCCTAGCCTATAAATAGAATATTATAAAGGGTTGGAGGACAAATTTTAAGAGAAAAAGACTGTACAAAGAAAGGAGAACTCATTGCTTTGAAGAAGAAGAACGGCGCAACCTGGAGATGGAATCCATCTTCACATCCAAACATATAGTTCTTTTCTTTTACTCCTCATGTTTAAGACATTATTCAGGATTATTTTTAGTTTTATTAGGAACTAATATCCCTTTTTTCTAAGGTTACAATGTAGCCAGATTATGAATGTTTACTTTAATTTAATTTAATTTAATTCCAAGTTTATTCATTATCTATACTGAGTGTTTAATCTAATCTTAATGCTTGTAAAAGTTTGCGCACCTTTTGCATGATTTGTGATTTAATTTAAGGCTGAGAAGTGATAATTAAATTAGACCATGATTGAATGTCATGAGATCATCATAGAATAGAGATATCTATAAGACTTATGTAATTGATGAATTTGTTATTCTTAATGAATCTTATAAGATTAGAGTTTTCATAACGATGTAGGAAATTCGCTAACTGAAATAAATTATTAATGCTTGAGAAAGATTAATGATTACCTAAGAGAAATTCGTTATCGGCATAGGAGTAAACATCAGTTTATTAAATTAAATAATTTGAATAGCATTAATTTAGATGGAATTCGGATGCCCTAGTCTTTTATTTATTTAAGTTTTCATTTATTTTTTTGTTTTGTTTTGTTATTTTTCTATTTATATTTGATTGTTCAAATAATTTTATTTAATCAATTTTGGTATTTAGCTAGATTAATGCAATCCTCGTAGGAACGATACTCTACTCACTTTTTATTACTTGTCTACGATTCTATACACTTACAGATTTTTAGCAACAAGTTTTTGGCGCCGTTATCAGGGATTGTTGTTTAATTTGGTTAATATTGATACCAATTAGCTCTAGGATTACTTTGAACATTTTTTACTTGTTTTATTTCATTTTTATTTATTCTAATTTTTTTCTTTAAGTCATTTCTTTTCCAAGGTACTTAGCTAGATTAACGCAATTCTCATAGGAATGATACTCTACTCACTCTTTTGCAAGGTACTTCATGATGTTTCATCAGAATATCCTTGCAAGTTTTGCCCAACAATACATGGGACCATTTTATGTAACTTGGGACCGATTTAAAGATATGCTTGAGTGGTACCCACATCACAACGTGCCAAAATGGGCTCGTCTCCAAATATTTATTGAAGGATTGTGTTTTGAAGCTAAAGATTGGGTGGAAAAGGATGCAATTTTTGATGGTCATTCTTTCTTTTTGATAAGTTAGTTTTAGGCTAATTAATTAGATGATTTTCACTTAACAATTTTGTTAGTTTTGAGCAATTTATAATAATTTAATAGTGTTTTATGTTCTTTTATAGGTTTTGAAGGAAAACGATACATAATGACAAAGCGTGGGGTAAAACGGACCGAAAAATAAGCAAAAGTAAACTTGGGATGAAATAAAGCCTAGACACCAACTATTGGGCTCCTAGACGCTGCTAAAGATGAAGTTTCACATAGAAAACCCGAGAGCATAGCACCTAGGCGCCACAATTTGGGCGCCTAGGTGCCATTTAAAAGGACCAATGTAGCGCCTAGGCGCTACTTTGAAGCCTAGGAGCTACAGAGAGGGCGCCTAGGCTCCAGTTTGAAAAAATCCATAGGGCCCTTGTAGCACCTAGGCGCCGTAATGAAGCCTAGGAGCCATTGCGATCCCAATTCAAATTTTAGTGTAATTTCGTTACAAAATTGTCCCTTCAAACCCTAGCCTATAAATAGAACATTATAAAGGGTTGGAGCACAAATTTTAACAGGGGGAAACTGCAAAAAAGAAGGGAGAGAACTCACTACCATAAAGAAGAAGAACAGTGTAACCCAGAGACGGAAATCATCTTTGCACCTAAACAAAGTTCTTTTCTTTCACTCATCATGTTTAAGACATTATTTAGAATTGTTTTTTTTGTTTCATTAGGAGCCAATTTTCCTTTTTCAGGGGCTACGATGTAGCCGAATTATGAATTTTCACTTTTATTTGATTTAATTCAATTTGATGTTTATTCATTATCTATGTTGAGTGTTTAATCTAATTTTAATGCTTGTAAAAGTCTGCGCACCTTTTGCATGATTTGTGATTTAATTTGAGGCTGAGAAGCGATAATTAATTTAAACCATGATTGAATGCCATAAGATCATCATAAGATAGAGATATCTATGAGACTTGTGTAACACTATGAATTTCTTGTTCTTAACGAATCTTGGTAAGTTTAGAGTTTTCGAGAGATGTAGGAAATTTGCTAATTGGGGTAAATTATTTATGCTTGGGAAAGATTAATGACTACCTAAGAGAAATTCGTTATCGGTATAGGAGTAAACATCAGTTGATTAAATTAGATAATTTAAATAGGATTAATTTAGGCAAAATCGGATGCCCTAGTCTTTTATTATTTAGATTTTCATTTATATATATATATATTTTTTTTGTTTTGTTATTCTTCTATTTTATATTTGATTGTTCAAATAATTTTAGAGTTAACCAATTTTGGTACTTAACTAGATTAACTCAATCCTCGTGAGAATGATACTCTACTTACTCTTTATTACTTGTCTATAATTCTGTGTACTTGCAGATTTTTTGCAACAAGTTTTTGACACCGTTGTCGAGGATTGTTGTTTAATTTAGTTAATATCGATACCAATTAGCTCTAGGATTACTTTGAACATTTTTTTTATTTGTTTTATTTCGTTTTTATTTGTTCTAATTTTTTTCTTTAAGTCATTTGTTTCCCAAGGAACTTCATGATGTTTCAATTTATGATGTTTCATCAAAATATCATTGCAAGTTTTGCCCAACAATATATGGAACTATTTTATGCGGCTTGGGAGCGATTTAAAGATATGCTTGAGCAGTACCCACATCAGAACTTGCCAAAGTGGGCTCTTCTCTAAATCTTTATTGAAGGATTACATTTTGAAGCTAGAGATTGGGTGGAAAAAGGTGTAGTTTCCGATGGTCATTCTTTCTTTCAAGAACCGTTGATGAAGCTTACTACTTATTGGAGGATATGGCAACCTTTAATCATCATTGGCATTTGAATTCTTTAATGCATAATTCCTGCTGGGAAAGGCGTCAAAATCTTTCATGAAATATCCACCCCAACATGATGGAACAATCCTGTAGCCAATATCAAGAAGAGAAGATAGCTTTAGAAGACGCTTTAGATCGTCTAAAGGCCACTCTTGAAGGAAGTCATGAAATTTCCAACTCTAGGCACTATCTTGATGAACAAATTCATTTAAAGAGTACAATTTTGGAGAGTCATCTAGAGGAGGAAATTACAACATCAAAGCCTTGTGGTGACCATAAAACGATAAAGGATGTGGTTTTGTTTGATGATGATTATGTGAAACCTCAGGAATTTGAGCCTCTAGAAGAAATAGAACCTCAAGATGAAGAACAAGAACCCTTTGAAGTTGTGTTAGCTCAACCATTTGCTGAGTTGGGCTCTTACTTGATCAACAACAAACTACACTTGCTAAATCAAGAGGAGTCTATCCAGAACTATGACTTTTATGAAGACCAAATCACAAACATGCTAATGGATAGCCAAAAGGGAAGGGAAGAGCAAATAGAAGGGTTATTAAAGAAATTCCTATATGAGGAGAAGCCACGAGGCTCGTTGGAAGATATAGAAGTGCATAAGACAATTGATTTGAGCTCATCAATGGTTCCAATATATAGATCACCAACCAATTCATGTTGGCCATGGACATCACCACCATCACATCTCACCATGTTCAAGCTCGAGCCAATAATGAAGTTTCCATCAAAAGCACATTATTTAAAGACATGTGTTGTTGGTGTAACGTGCGAATCACTTCTAAATCTTGCCAAACTTGAGGGAATCTATAACCAAGACCCATATATGGTGTTGTTTGACACTTATTATGGGCAAAAGCCGCTCTTTGACGAGCTCTTCTCTGAGAGTCAGGCTGATGACTATAAAACAAGCACTTCTTAGGTGGCAACCCAAGCTCTCTATCTTTTTCAATTTTAGTTTTCATCATATTATTTACTTTGTTAGTTGTTTCTTTTAGTTTAGCCTATTTTGTAACTTAATCATATGTAAGTCTTGTTTATGGCGATTCCAGGTTTTGGGGGACATCAAAGCTCTTAGCTTGCTAAAAAAAATTTTCAAAAACTGAAACTATATCTGCAACATGGTACAGATGATGAACCACATGGCCATGCATTTGAACATAAACTTGGACAACTTTCCCATAGTCTCTGCTTATAATGGAGATAATGAAGAGAATAAGGACAAGGAGGAATAGGCTGCTGTAACCTTCAGTTTAGGGAGTGTTCTTTTCTTTCTCATTTTTGTTTTCTTTTACATTAAGGACAATATATTGTTCAAGTTTGGGGGTGGTGTGTTGCTTTATGTTTTGTTCATGTCAGTCAGTCATTATGGTTTAATTAGATTTTAGTTTAGGTTTTGTTTTTTTTTTCTTTGCATTTGATAATAATTAGGATAGTAAAGTTGTGTCATTTGAGCATTGTTTAACTTGAATCATAGGAGGCCAATGATAAGACGATGGTTGAAATTGAATATGGCTTTAGGGGATAATAATTGTTCTTGGTCTATTCTTGTTTTTCTTGTGATTTGTTTGCCATGCTGTGATTCTTTGAACACTTTAAGCACTCACGCCTTGATCACCAAAGTATTCCACACTTAGAGGACTTTTATGTTGATTAAGTGATATGTTTGATCTCAAATGAATGCTAGAACCTATTTGATAGCCGCTCAAGGTGAAATCCTTGGCTACACAAGATGAAGGACATGATTTAGACTCTTTTTGGACCGTTTGAGCCTTTCAAGCCTACCATTGACATCATTTAATCACTAGTTATCTCGTTGAGCCTTATTATTCATTTTCTTTGTTACCCACATAATCAACCTGACCTTTGAATAATTTTATCCTACTTAGTCCTACACCCTTAAGCATGAGTAATTTGTCCAGGAAATTATTTGAAGGTAGCTGGCATTACGGGAGGATGGGTAGTGGAGTTTTGAAGAACTTATCAAGGAAATATATTTTCCTATTATTCATTCTTGGGTGATGTTTTGAGTATTGTTATCAAGGGAGTATGTGTTCATGTTTATTCATTGTAAAACAAAAAAAAACAAAAACAAAAACAAAAAATAAAAGAAAAAAAAGAAAAAAAAAGAAGAAAAGAAAAAAAACGAAAAAAAAAGAAAAAGAAAAAGAAAAAAATACATACATAGAATAAATGTGAATGACAAAGAGAGTGTAACATAAGTTTGGGGGTGTACTTAAAACGAAGAAATGATGTTCTTATGAGGTCATGAGACAAACTGTGTATTTATGGGTGAATTTTGAGCCACATTATATCCCTTATCTCACCTTTCTACCTTAGCCACAGATTTCAAGCTGAATAAAGTCCTAATAATCTTTGATGTTCTGATAGTCTACATTAGCGGAGAGTGGGTTTGAAAAATAGGCCTATGGAGTTCATAAATTTCAATAATCTACAGATCTTTCATAACAAGCTTGTTGACATAAACTAATCAGAGTCTAGGTACATAAGTGCCAGAGGCATCACACACATGCACTCTCAAGAAATTATGAGTATGTTAAACTTGAGATTTAAATTGATTTTTTTACATGATCACAATGGTTAGAGTTTCCTTTGAGTCATAAACTTTATGCAATCGTTGAGGCCAAGTATGATTAAAAATTAAATTGATACTTGAACTATGTCATGTGTTAGTGTCAGTCCCGTCTTTTTGTCTTGTTCTTTGTTCTTCTTTTGTGTCTTTTGCTCGAGGACTAGTAAAATCTTAAGTTATGGGGTATTTGATAAGTTAGTTTAGACTAATTAATTAGATGATTCTCACTTAATATTTTTGTTAGTTTTAAGCAATTTATAATAATTTAATAGTGTTTTATGTTCTTTTATATGTTTTGAAGGAAAACGATACATAATGGCAAAACGTGGGGCAAAGCGAATCAAAAAATAAGCAAAAGTGGACTCAAGATGAAATGGAGCCTAAACGCCAACTATTGGGCGCCTAGGCACTGCTAGAAATGAAGTTTCACATAGAAAACCTGAGAGCATAGCGCCTAGGCGCCATTTAAAAGGACCAGTATAGCGCCTAGGTGCTACTTTGAAGCCTAGGCACTACAGAGAGGGCACCTAGGCGCCAGTTCAAAAAAGATCCACAAGGCCCTTGTAGCGCCTAGGCGCTACAATCTTGGCACCTAGGCGCCGTAATGAAGCCTAGGTGCCAGAAAATCGAGCCTAGGTGCCATTGCGATCCCAATTCAAATTCTAGTGTAATTTCATTACAAAATTGCCCTTTCAAACCCTAGCCTATAAATAGAACATTATGAAGGGTTAGAGCACGAATTTTAACAGGGGGAAACTGCAGAAAAGAAGGAAGACAACTCACTGCCATAAAGAAGAAGAACGGTGCAACCAGGAGACAGAAATCATCTTCGCACCTAAACAAAGTTCTTTTCTATCACTCATCATCTTTAAGACATTATTTAGGATTGTTTTTTTGTTTCATTAGAAACTAATTTCCCTTTTTCTGGGGCTATGATGTAGCCGAATTATGAATGTTCACTTTTATTTAATTTAATTCAATTTGATGTTTATTCATGATCTATGTTGAGTGTTTAATCTAATCTTAATGCTTGTAAAAGTCTGCGCACCTTTTGCATGATTTGTAATTTAATTTGAGGCTGAGAAGCAATAATTAAATTAAACCATGATTGAATGCCATAAGATCATTATAAGATAGAGATATCTATGAGACTTGTGTAACACTATGAATTTCTTGTTCTTAATGAATCTTGGTAAGTTTAGAGTTTCCACAGAGATGTCAGAAATTTGCTAATTGGGGTAAATTATTAATGCTTGAGAAAGATTAATGACTACCTAAGAGAAATTCGTTATCGGCATAGGAGTAAACATCAGTTGATTAAATTAGATAATTTGAATAGGATTAATTTAGGTGAAATCGGATGCCCTAGTATTTTATTATTTAGATTTTCATTTATATATATTTTTTGTTTTGTTATTCTTCTATTTTATATTTGATTGTTCAAATAATTTAGAGTTAACCAATTTTAATACTTAGCTAGATTAACATAATCCTCATGGGAATAATACTCTACTCACTCTTTATTACTTGTCTATGATTCTGTGCACTTGTAGATTTTTCACAACACTTTTCAAGAACTATTGATGAAGCTTACTACTTATTGGAGGATTGGTGGCCTTTAATTATCAATGGTATTTAAATTCTTTAATGCACAATTCCTGCTGTGATGGAATATCCATCCCAATATGATGGAACAATCATGTAGAAAAAAATCAAAAAGAGAAGACACCTTTGGAAGTTGCTTTAGATCATTTAAAGGCCACTTTTGAGGCAAGTCATGAAGTCTCCAACTCTAGGCGATATCTTGGTGAACAAATCCATTTAAAGTGCACAATTTTAGGGAGTCATCTAGAGGAGGAAGTTGCAACATTAAATCCCTATGGTGACCAGGAAACGATAGAGGATGTGGTTTTGTTTGATGATGATTGTGTGAAACCTCTAGAATTTGAGCCTCTAGAGGAAATAGAGACTTAAGATGAAGAACAAAAACCCTTTGAAGTTGTGTTAGCTCAACCATTTACTGAGTTGGGCTCTTGCTTGATCAACAACAATCTACACTTACTAAATCAAGAGGAGTCTATCCAAAACCATGACTTTTATGAAGACTAACTCACAAGCATGCTAATGGATAGCCAAAAAGAAAGGGAAGAGCAAAAAGAAGGGTTATTGGAGGCATTCCTATATGAGGAGAAGCCACGAAGGTCATCGGAGGATATAGCAGTGCATAAAACCTTTGATTTGAGCTCATCAATGGTTCTAATATATATATCACCGATCGATTCATATTGGCTATGGACGTCACCACCATCATATCTCACCCTATTAAAGCTCGAGCCAATAATGAAGTTTCCATCAAAAGCACATCATTTGAAGACATGTGTTACTAGTGTAAATGTGAATCACTTCTAAATCTTTCCAAGCTTGAGGGCATCTATAACCAAGACCCATATGTGGTGCACTTACTATAGGCAAAAGCCACTCTTTGACGAGCACTTCTCTAAGAGTTAGGCTAATGACTATAAAACAAACTCTTCTTAGGAGGCAATCGAAGCTCGCTATCCTTCTCTATTTTAGTTTTCATCATATTATTTAGTTTGTTAGTTGTTTCTTTTAGTTTTAGTCTATTTTGCAACTAAATCATAATGTAAGTCATGCTTGTGGCGATTTCAAGTTTTAGGGAGACATCAAAGAGCTCTGCTTAAAAAAAATTGAAAAACTGAAACCATATCTGCAACCTGGCATAGATGATGAACCACATGGCCATGCATCTAAACATAAACTTAGACAACTTTCCCACAGTCTATGCTTTCAATGAAGATAATGAAGAGAATGAGGATAAGAAGGAATAGGCTGCAGCAACTTTCAATTTAGGGAGTGTTCTTTTCTTTCTCATTTTTGTTTTCTTTTTACATTAAGGACAATATATTGTTCAAGTTTAGGGGTGGTGTGTTGCTTTATGTTTTGTTTGTGTCAATCAATCATTATGGTTTAATTAGGTTTTAGTTTCGAATTTGTTTTGTTTTCTTTGCATTTGATAGTAATTAGGATAGTAAAGTTATGTCGTTTGAGCACTGTTTAACTTAATTCATAGGAGGCCAATGATAAGACGGTGGTTGAAATTGAATATGCTTTTAGGGGATAATAATTGTTGTTGGTCTATCCTTGTTTTTCCTTGTGATTTGTTGCCATAATGTTATTCTTTGAGCACTTTGAGCACTCACGTCTTGAGCACCTAAGTATTCTATACTTAGAGGAATTTTATGTTGATTAAGTGATATTTTTGATCTCAAATGAACCTAGAACCTATTTGATAACCACTCGAGATGAAATCCTAGGCTATACAATATTAAGGACGTGATTTAGGCTATTTTTGAACCGTTTGAGCCTTTCAATCCTTCCGTTAACATCATTTAATCACTAGTTATCCGTTGAGCCTTATTATCCATTTTCTTTGTTACTCACATAATTAACCTAACCTTTGAATAATTTTATCCTACTTAGTCCCTCACCCATAAGCGTGACTAGTTTGTCGAGGAAATTATTCGAACATAGTTGGCATTACGTAAGGATGGGTGGAGTTTTAAAGAACTTATCAAGGAAATATATTTTCCTATTTTTCATTTCTAGGTGAAGTTTTGAGTCATGTTATCAAGGGATTATTTATTCATGTTTACTCATTGTCAAAAAAAAAAAAAAAAAAGAACAAAATAATAATAAAAAAAAGATAAAAAATATTTGCATCAAATAAATGTGAATGACAATGGGAGTGCAACATAAGTTTGGGAGTGTATTTAGAAAGAAGAAATGATGTTCTCATGAGGTCCTAAGACAAAGTGTGTGTTTATGGGTGAATTTTGAGCCATATTATATCCTTTACAATACCCTTTTACCTTAGCCACACATTTCAAGCCGAATAAAGTCCTAATAATCTTTGATGTTGCGATAGCCTATATTAGTGGAGAGTGGGTTTGAAAAATAGGCCTATGGAGTTCATAAATTTCACTAACAAGCTTATTGACATAAACTAATCTGAGTGTAGTTGCATAAGTGCTAGAGGCATCACACACACACACACACACACACTCAAGGAATTATGAGTATGGTCAAATTGAGATTTAAATTGATTTTTAACATGATCACAATGGTTAGAGTTTTCTTTGAGTCATAGACTTTATCCAATCTTTGAGACCAAGTATGATGAAAATTTGAATGGATGCTCAAACTATGTCATGTGCTAGTGTCAGTCTTGTCTTTTTGTCTTGTTCTTTGTCCTTCTTTTGTCTCTTTTGCTTGAGGACTAGCAATGTAACGCCCCCTTTTACGGACGTCATAGATATCGTTACTTTTGTTTTGTAATGTTTTTATTTATAATATAAACTATTTAATTAAAAAGGTAATTTGAAAACATAACCCAGGATCTATGCGTTTTTTTTATATATTTATATATATACATCAATGTATAACTTATATTGCTCAATTATAAACACCCATTAAATATTTGATCAATATCAAAGTAAACTGAATAAACTTTTAAAAATATCTTTAAAATCCATATACACAGTTCGGCAGGCCGAACTTTAGATTTTGGCAGGCCGAAGCTGTCCGGCAGTCCGAAGGTCAACCTTCGGCAGGCCGCCCGAGGCTTTGCAAAACGGGGTTTTAAAATTAACAGGATCAGTAGGCCGATACTTGGCAATCGGCAGGCCGATTAAAGTTCTTTGGCAGTCCGACCAGTAACGGTCGGTAGGCCAAACGATTAAAAGAAAATATTAGAAATTAATTTTTTTTTAAACAAGTTCCAAAAACTTCAAGGTGCGGAAACAATAAACAAACTCAAAGATAAAAACATAAAAATAAACATAGTTCCAAAATTTTAAAACGTCTTTCTTTCTTGGCGTCTTCTATTTGTAATTCATCTTGCTTAGCTCACACGCCCGTCTTAGTCCTCCTCATAATCCATGGTTCTCTTACCCTTATCTGCAACATGATGTAAACTTGAATAAGCAAATGCTTAGTAAGTACATTTGTAAATCTCACAACTTAAAACATTTTATGAACATCATCGTCATCATAATAGTGCACTAGGCACATTTTCATAGGAACATATCTTTCATTGCAGTGTCTATATTAAAACTTTATTCATTTTATCTTAAGGGCCCAAGTGTTGCACTATTAACATCATCATAGGCGCGCTATCATGAGAAGAGAGGGGTAGCTAATTCCAAACCAAATATGACATCTTAACATTTCATCATATCATAACTTAACATAACATTGGGGTGTGCAACACTTATTTAGGTGATACATATATATATATATATATATACATATACATTAATGCTTTGAAAAACATTATCATCAAACATGCATAAACTTTCATGCCTTCAAAAATACTTCATGAAAACTCATCATGAGAAATCATCATAAACCATCATGAACATAGATTTCAAACTTTTCATAAAACTCATACTTTTCATAAAATTCATCATGTTATAGGTGAGAATGTACTTACCTCAATAAGCTTACTTAACCTTATCTTGTAGGTGACGACGTCGCGGTCTCGATATGTTCACTTCTCATTATGTTCATGTCATACATTCATAAAATGGTAATTAGCATTTATTATCAATGAATTAATCACCAGAACTTAACACCCATTTCATATAACATCGCATACACATTTATTTCTTAAAACATACATTTACAACATATTTCATTAACTTTAAAACTTTTAAATAAAACTATCAACACAATTACATTTCTGACTTACAAGAATTCAAAATTTAATAACTTAACATACACACATAATTAGAGCACCAAATTTTGCAAGAACAAAGTTAACATATATACACATTACCATGATTTTTCTTTAGTCATAAAAATTCCATTTGGCATCTAAAACAAGTCATGTAACATTCAACATAAAATCTGCCAGCAACAGTTAGGCAGTGAATAATTCTTAACTCAGGTCTATTTATCATATTTTTATATCATAGAAAAATTTACAAAAATTAACACAAATATAGACACATAGAACTATAACATATCCAAAAATCACCCTTAAATAAATTCCTTACAGCTCAAACCATGCATTAGAAGGCAGAGACAAAAATAGCCTTAAATAATTTGGACAGTGAGTTACATGCAATAATTAGTGCCAAACAATTAAAGTAAATTTATTTAGACCTCGAAATTCATATGACATTATATTAACATAAATTACATAAGCACAAGAATTCTCATCACCAAATAAAATCATTTAGTCATACAAAAACATTACACAATAAAAGTTCAACAGATTTACTGTTAAAACAGTCTAAATACCTAGCATGCATAAAAATTTCATAACACATAAAATATTAATCAATCCATCACCAAACTTTCCAGTCCATAATTTAACATATACATGAATATATTTGCCAAATTTTGTGTAAAATAACATTCATTAACCCCTAGAACAAAAACCACATTTTCGTGCAACATAACCAATCAGCAACAATTTATTATGAGGTGTAGAGCATGATTATTTAATATCTTAGACTACATAACACCAAATGGCATGAAATTTGGAGCAACATCACAAGCATATTCATGAAAATCATATTAAAATTTCAGAGCAAACAGAAATTTGTAGGCAAAGATATAAGGGTCGAAACATAGAGACAATACAACGTTACTGTTTAGCATAATTTAGCAGTGAGTGATAGAGGGAAGAAAATTCATAACTTTTCATAGAAAAATCTAATTAAGGTGAAATTTTGAGAGTTAACACATAAAACATACATAAATAACATATAAAATATTCAGAGCAAAATGAAATCTGTAGACAAAGATATAGCATCCGAATTCAGGAGAAGAAATACCGAAAAATGAATTCTTACCTTAATACGATTTCTTCTCAAAACTCCTTCGAATTCACCCAAGAGAATAATGTTTATTCAATTATTTGCAATGAAAATTTAAGGGAGGAGAAAGGGTGGAGGAAGACATGAAAAGAGAAAAGAAAAGAAAAGAAAAGAAAGCAAAGATATCTGAGAGAAATTTTGCGAGAGAGAGAATGAGTTTTTTTTTAATCATGAAAATGAAATTCAAAATAAGGAAAACTCATCTTCTTAATACTAATCAGAATTTTCTGATTAAAATTGAGGCAAATTATTTGGAAAAACAATGGAGAGGATTGAGGGAAAAAGTCAAAGCTTCCAAGAATGGTTCAAGTTACCATATTTTACCTTTTTAAATGAGGAAACTTCATCAATTAATTTTAATCAAACAAAAGTCAAATGTTTAATTTCCTAAAATGAGGAAAATTACTCCAAAAATATGCTAATCAGTCAAAATAAATCATCCAATTATATCCAATCATCATCGTCACCATTTTAGAAAATTTCTACTGACTGCTTGTCAGCTGTCATCGACCTGTCATTTTGTGAGGGTCATTTTGGCCTGTCAAACTAAATGGCCTGGCCTGTCGATCTGTCCTAACATACCAAAATTCATCAAAACAATAAATTATCACAAAATTATGATTAAACATATAATATTAATAACATTAACACTTGAGCACACAATTCCACGTGACCATCACCTGTCATAACACTTAAGTAAAATGGTTAGCACCATATATCATAAAATGATTACTTAACGTCGTTACTAAAATGACATAATCCATTACATGAAAAATAACGGGTGTTACAAGCAAAATCTTAAGTTTAGGGGTATTTGATAAGTTAGTTTTAGGCTAATTGATTAGATGATTTTCATTTAATATTTTTGTTAGTTTTGAGCAATTTATAAGAATTTGATAGTGTTTAAGCTCTTTTGTAGGTTTTGTGAAAAAAAGATACATAATGGCAAACACGAAACAAAACAGATCGAAAAATAAGCAAAAGTAGACTCGGGAATGAAATAAGCCTAGAAGCCAGCTTATGGGTGCCTAGGCACTACTGCAGAAGAAATCTCATACAAAAACCCAAAAGCATAACGCCTAGGGGCCATTTGGAAGAGCAGGGTAATGCCTAGGCGCTATAATCCTAGTGCCTAGGTGCTACTTCGAAGCCTAGGCACTTAGTTAATGTAACACCCGAGAATTTTTAATGCATTAAAAATGAATTAAGTTAAGGATTATATGAAAACAAAAAATACAATTTATGAAAAAATACTGTATAATAACATGAAAACATTACACAGTATTAGAATAATGCAGTGTGAGGAAGTACATCGATAAAGTTATGCAGTATGAAAATTACACTATAAAAGTAATACAGTGTAAGAATTGGACTACTTAAGGTCACGTAGTACAGAATTAGATTGTGTAGACCACAAGTCTTTTTTATAAAAGTGAAGAGGAAAAAAAAAGAAAAATCCAAAAAAAATATTAGCTCTTTCTCTCTCTACTTTCCTTTCTCTCTCTACATTTTCTCTCTCTCTCTCCTCAAAAATCAGTCTAAGATTTTGGCCTCTGTTTTCGACACCTCCCATACCATTAGAAAGCTCTCATCGAGTTGAGTCCAAACGGTGTGCCGTGCCACCCAAAAAGCCGCTAGAAGAGGCCACATGCGCTGCCCAAAGTGGCAGTGAAACCCATTTTTTTCAGACGTGATTTCTCCATCGTCCGACCACCAATCGATGTGATCTTGGTGTCTATGGACTCAGCATGAGGAGAGGAGCAAGATGGTACCACTTTCCCAGCTCAATTTTGGCCAGAAAAGCCTCGACAAAGCTGCCTCGTCTTCGCTGTTTCGTTGCCTTTGGAACCGCCGCCATAAGGTACACTGCCACCACCTTTCGGTTCAAACTGCCACGGGGAGTAAAACCCCTCACCTAATTTCACCATTCAGCTGTCCCTCGTCGGAGTTTGAACGACTCCAATTTTTGTCATTGTGAAGGACGTCGATCTTGCAGCTCTAGCCATCGATGAGGTCAATTGACCTCACGGTTATGTTCAGAGTGGCCCAAGAAGCAAAAGCCCCACCCGTCGAAAAAGGGTGATCGGCCTTCGCCTTTGCACGGCATCGTGAGATGCTTTAGGCCACCATTCCATGCTGAGTTGAGCAGCCCCACCATGGGGGAAATACTCAGACAGCCACAAGGAAGGAAACCCCCAAGCTAATTTGGCCGAACTACCGTCGGAGATGGGAGATCGGAGCCGCTGGTTTTGGTTGAGAAACCTGCCTTTGATTTGTGTGGATATAGGTGAAATTGAAAGAAATTAACGCCGCCAATGAACTCAAGAGGGTCAATTTAGAGGGGGTAGGCTCAAGCCCAGCCACCAACGGAGCCAAATGGCACCGGTCAACCGTCGATCAACGGCCATTTTAGGATTTTGTGATCTGGACCTCTGATCGACGATCCAAGACTGCCTCCTGACTTGTTTCGATGCTCTAAACGCAATGGTGACCTTCGTTCAAGCTAATTCTACTCTAGTAAAAATTTTCTGGTATCGACTGCACGTAAATCGAGACAATTCAAGCTGTAGTAACGGAGTTCAAAAGGACATTTTCAAGAATGTATGATCTCTAAGAAGCATTCATATCCATTCATGGTCGCTCAAGGAGCACTACAGAGGATGCTTCGTATACTGTAGATGCAGCGAGGTACAACTTGACCCACTTAGCTTGGAATCTAAGTAAGTAAGAATCTCGCCTATAGTATGAACTGTTTTAAAATAAATTATTTTAGATGCTTTCATAAAAATTTATGAAAATACATGATTAGTGATTGTTACATTGTTTTATGTGAGAATAAGTTTCATAGAGTTACGAAGTTGACGAAAAACCTGCCAAGGGTAAAATCGTCATTTTTAAGAAAACAGCTAAAATAGAGTCGAATACTCTGATTTAGCATAATATTCTTAGACAAAAAATGTTCCTTAATACGTTAAGTAACGGAACCGTCATGTGTGACAAGAGATTTAATAAGGGATGTTTAAGTAAATAAAAGGTAACCCGGTGGGTTACAAGGTTAAAGGGAAAGGTGACCTCGATGGGTTACAAGGTTAAGTAAAGACAAGGGTAAATGGATAGTGTACAAGATAAGTTAAAAGGAAAGAATGATTAATGTTTATATTTTATTATCAATTGAGTGGATTGATAATAGAGAAAGTTAACTAATAAGTCGGCTGTCATTTGATCAGGACACAGGAGCTGACTAATGAAAGGAAAAGGAATGAGAAAGGAACGGAATAGAGAACGCTAGGGCATAGTTCGGGTAAGTTTCAAACTTCACCTACAGCATGAAGTAAATGATTTCTAAATATTTACGTGTCCGTTTATAAATGAGATTGCAATTATTATGCAAGTTTCTTTTAAAGTATGTTTGCATTTATTATGCAAAAAGTTTTAAGTTCAAAAGAAGATTTGCAATGAATTTGCAAATTAATGTTTAAAGTCTATTTGCATATTGATATGCATAATTTTTTAAAAGTTCAAGTTATGATTTTCAATATATTTAAAGTATGTTTTGCATTTGGATAATGCATAATATTTTATAGTTTAAGTTATAAGTTTTATGATGCATTTGTTATGCATACGTTTTAAAATAGAAGTTGTGATTTTCAAAATGTGATTGCATTATATGATGCATTTGTTATGCAATAAGTGTTGGAATACAAGTTATAATTTGCAAAATTTGCAAAATGTGTTTGCGTTTTATGTTACATTTGTTATGCAATAAGTTGCATTCGTTATGCAATAGGTTTTACAGTACAAGCTATGATTTACAAGTGTGTTTGTATATGATGTGATTGCATTTGATATGCTTACTAAATTCAATAAGAAGGTAACGTAAAGATAAAAAGAAAATATCATACCAATCTCTTTGTTGTGAGGTAATAAAAGTAAAGTTAAAGTTTAACCTCCAAGGTGTGAGGTACATGACCTCGTGTTCGATGGTCTCAAGTCTTTTGCAAGGGAAACATCATGTTTATGATCTCATGATTAATGATGCTGGTACGAATATTAAAGTAAGATAAGGAAAGTTAAGGAAGAAGGATAGAAAGTTAAAGTAAGACAAGGAAAAATAAGAAACAAAGATAGAAAGTTAAAGTAAGAAATGAATAATCATAAGATGTTCATAATTGGAAGTACATAATTGAGCATAAATAGAAATATGCATTTTAGTTTTGCTTGTTTTCTTATTATGAAATATTTAAAGACTATGAAAAACATTCTAAGGAATGTTTATATTAAATGTTTATGAAAAACATTTTTATGTTATAAAAAACATTCTGAGGAATGTTCTATGTTAAATGTTATTGAAAACATTTTCATGGTTACAATAAAAGGTTTATAAATGACGCTTTATGAAAAGCATTCTGAGAATTACTACATGTTAAATGTTTTCTAAAAAGTGTTAATGAGAAAAGTTTTAGAAATGTTTATGAAAAACGTTTATGAAAAATGTTTCAAAAGAAAGGTATTATGAGGAAAGTTTTTAAAGCATGATTAAATGATTTGTGAGTTTATGTTTGAACTTATTGAGCAAAAGCTCATTAAAAAGTTTCTTCATGCTATAGGTAGCTTATGGGTGACCAATAGGACCCGTTAGAAGAGCTAGGTGCTGCGGAGGACAGATGCGAAGATTTGGGTATGGATAACACCATGGTTTTGCTTCTGCTACTTAAAGAAAAGGTTTTCCACTATTTAATATAGTGTTTTCAAAGTTTTTAAGAAAATTAGAGTTTTAAGAAATGTTTTCAAAAGTTTTAAGATACATTGTACTAAATGTGCTATTAAATTATAAAGTGAAGTTGTAAGCTATGATTTAATAAATGTTCCCTGTTAAGTTTTAAGGAACGATTTGGAATGATTTTAAAGACAAGTGTTGAGCGTGGTCTCAACTTGAAAGATGACAGAGGTCGCAATAGTTTCTAAGTACGTTTTAAGATCAATGTTTAAGGAAAAAAAATTTAATTTAGTATTTTTCTTACTAAGTAAATAAGATTACTGTTTAAGAATGATGTTTTAAGTAAGTAACGTCATAGTTAGGGCGTCTAGGTGCCTGTTCGAAAGAAAATCTACGGGGCAGTGTAGTGCCTAGGTGCTACGATCATGGCGCCTAGGTGCCATTATGAATCCTAGGCACCAGAAAATCAAGCCTAGGCGCTGTTGCGATTTTAGTTTAATTTTCAGTCTAATTTTGTTCCAAAATTGCCTTTCAAACCTTAGCCTATAAATAGAACATTATAAACGGTTGGAAGACAATTTTGAAGAGAAAAAGACCGTAGAAAAGAAAGGAGAACTCATTGCTTTGGAGAAGAAGAATGATGCAACCAGGAGACGGAATCCATCTTCATATCCAAACATACAGTTCTTTTCTTTTACTCCTCATGCTTAGACATTATTCAGAATTGTTTTTAGTTTTATTAGGAACTAATTTCTCTTTTTCTAGGGCTACGATATAGCCAAATTATGAATATCACTTTTATTTAATTTAATTCAATTCGATATTTATTCATTATCTATGATGAGTGTTTAATCTAATCTTAATGCTTGTAAAAGTTTGCGCACATTTTACATGATTTGTGATTTAATTTGAGGCTAAGAAGTAATAATTAAATTAGACCATGATTGAATGTCATGAGATCATCATAGGATAGAGATATCTATGAGACTTGTGTAATTGATGAATTTTTTGTTTTTAATGAATCTTGATAAGATTAAAGTTTTCACAGAGATGTAAGAAATTCGTTAACTGGGATAAATCATTAATGCTTGAGAAAGATTAATAATTACCTAAGAGAAATTTATTATCGGCATAGGAATAAACATCAGTTGATTAAATTAAATAATTTGAATAGGATTAATTTAGATAAAATCGGATCCCTTAGTCTTTTATTTATTTAGGTTTTCATTTATTTTTGTTTTGTTTTGTTTTGTTTTGTTATTTTTCTATATATATTTGATTGTTTAAATAATTTTAGAGTTAATTAATTTCGGTACTTAACTAGATTAACACAATCCTTGTAGGAATGATACTTTACTTACTTTTTATTACTTGTCTATGATTCTATGCACTTACAGATTTTTTGCAACAAGCAAAAACATAATTAATCTGGAAAAAAGTTATTGTCAATCACAGGCATTAGCAACATTAAAATATCATCAGAGTCCAAATTTAGACCATCAATTCGACAACATAAGCGTCCTCACACACACACACACACACACACACAAGAAGACCTCAGTTTTTCTCAACTGCACTCCTTATCCATTATCCACTGAATTCATGGATTGTCATGGATTATCATGGATTCTCTGAACGTGTGATTATTCAAAATTTACAAGGATTCTTCCTCACGCACTCAAACTGAAATACAGAATTGAAATACAAAAGCTGATGATCAACAAGAGAGAGAGAGAGAGAGAGAGAGAGAGAGAGAGAGTTTAAATATCAAAAGTTGAATTCAGTCCTTACAGTTTATGTGGGGCATCAAGCATAAGCAACAGGTGATCCATCATAAGTTGATACTTCAGATCATTTTACCTAAGAAAAATATTGGACTTAATTGTCAAGAAAATCTGTTTTCAATTTTAACAAAAACAAGGCAGGGAGGTTTAAGGTCAATAAATCATAAAGTGTAAATTGATATTAGATGTTTCAAATATTTTATGGCAGTACACAAGTTGGTTCTATATCAGTGAGCAGCGAATCACAACCGCACCTCTACACATGGCTGGGTACATTTTAGAAATGACTTTAAAGTAATTTCCCTCCAAATGTAGAAATAACTATAAAGACTTACACCAGTCTACACAACAACATATCAACAGGAGGACAATATATAACATTGCAGATGGTCTGGAAAAACGATATTTGTTTCACATTCATGTGCTAGTATAGTAAACATACAACTACATTAACACTTTGAAGAGTTGCGTAGTTTAGAATATTGGGCTGTATGATTCAACTACATAGTACTTTACCAAAAAAAAAAAAAAAATGCTTCGTACTTTATTTCTTAGGGCTGCTGCATTGCCACTTTCCCTTCATAATTTGTTAGTACAATGTCCTTCAAATTTGCAGCCATTCCGACCTGAACACATGGTAATCATGATCAGTATCAAATTCCAAAAACTTAAAACATACTGTAAGCTCATTTGTCTGGTGTCAGCAAGCATAATAAAGTGGGCAGCCCAAGGGACAGATGATTTAGGATATAGAAAAACAATTTCAGATAAAAAAATCGTGATTAATTTTTTTCCCCTTCTTTTACGATTTTCCGCGTTCATCAAATATATGATCTATCTAGCTCAACAAGCTATCAAAAAAGAATAAATTTTGACGAACAAGCATCCGTACATGTGGATGAGAACACTAATAATGTCAAAGTATTAGATTCTATGCATTTGAAACTAAGATATCATGAGCAAATGAGTTAAGGCTTGTTTATGCCCAGTAATGCACTTAGGAAAATGACATTATTCAGTTAGAACGAAAGTAGGCTGGAAGCTCTAAATCATTTATATTTATTTTGTGTGCAAAACACCTAGAGGACATTTCTTCAGGGAACATGGTCACATACAAAAAGCCTTATCTTAAGAGAAAGGCCACTAAGTCTTTCTTCAGGAGCAGAATTTTATCTCTAATTTAATATTTCCATTTATTTTGCATGTCGATGGTTGAAAGACCTCATGCCTCCTATCCCAATCAAATTTATTGGAATTCTAACAATCAAATATTTCTAGTCTGTTTTTATTTATTAAAGTAGCAAGCCCAAAGAACAAAAAGCATCATAATGCTTTAACCTGGAATGATCCTCTGACGATGCAAGCATTTCTTCAGCACGTGGACCATGGTCATGGCCATTAGGCTTAGGCTGCAAAAGAAAAAAAAGGTACAAACTATGAGTGAAATATTCAGGAGTGCATAGAAAAATCAAACCTTTCTATTCAAACTCAAACTCTGGAGTGGACTCCGTTACAACTTTAACAAATAAAATAAGCTCGACCAAAAAGGACCTTGCAAAGCAAATACTGTTGGGAATTGGGCGTCTCTTAATTTTAAAAACACCAAAAATGAATGATTGTAGAAAAGAAAAGAAGAGAAAGAATACCAAATTTTTATACTTGTTTGTCCAAATTTGAGACTACGTCTTATTTCTGCTGCTACAAATTTCACTATGATAAAGGAGATGATTACAGATTATAAGAGAAATTTCTATCACATACACTCAATTGTGTTTCTCAAATCTCTTTTCTACCTAGCATCCTCTGTGGGAATTTTCTTCAACTCTCTCAACAATAAAGCTCTCACACTCACAAAATAATGCCACATAACCCTATCCGTCTTATCTCTATTTAAATACCCTCAGAGAAGAGTGAAAAAAATAACTATTGAGAAACTATAGCAATCACACGTTTCCCTTTTGTGTTGTTTCCTAAAAATACTGATTGGAAGCTTTAAAAAATCGTGCAAAACAGCACCTTAGCACCGTGGCGTTGGTCTGATTTGGGCTGGCGTTGCGACGCCCATACATGGTGCTATGGCGCCCGAGCTATGCCCGTTTCTCTCTTTTTTCTTCTTTTGTTGGGTTTTGATTCGGCTCTACCTCCAACAATCTCCCACTTGGAGGCTAATCAATCACCATGTCTCCAACTACAGTGGCAACAACTTCTCACACCTCAAGGAGAAGTCCAACTGAAGTTGCGCACAACTTCAATTTCTTGATCGGAACAGTTTTGGTAAGCATATCTATATCTGCTGGATTTCGACTCCTAAGAATCTTCTCAAGCTTTAACACCCCATCTTCTAAAGCCGATCTAATGAACTGATAATGCAACTATATATGCTTTGTCCTAGCATGAAATGCAGGATTTTTGGCTACTTGTATGGCGCTCTGACTGTTGCTATATAGCACACTCCTTTCTTGCTTATGACCTAGTTCTTTCAGAAACGACCACAACCAAATCATCTCCTTGCTTGCTTCTGTCATTGCCATATACTCTGCTTCAGTTGTAGAGAGTGCAATTATCTTTTGCAGATTCGAGACCTAACTAACTGTTGTGCCACCCAAAGTATAAACGTAACCGGTAGTACTCTTTCTGCCATTAATGTCTTCAACCATATTAGCATCTACATAACCCAATAATTCCAAATCTGACTTCTTGAAACATAGAGCTAAACTTGCAGTACCTCTTAGATATCTGAAAATCCATTTCATTGCCTCTCAATACTGCTTACTTGAATTGTTCATGTACCTACTCACAACTCCCACTGCATGTGCAATGTCTGGTCTGGTACAAACCATGGTATACATGAGACTGTCTATTGCAGAAGCATAAGGCACCTCGGTCATGTGGTCTCGCTTCTACTCCGTGGTCGGTTATTGATCCTTTGACAACTTGAAGTGATTAGCCAAAGGAGTACTCACAGGCTTTGCATTACTCATGTTGAATCTGTTAAGCACCTTTTTAACATATTTTTCCTGTGACAGTTTCAAACCACTACTGTTCCTTGTTATTCTCATCCTAAGGATATGTTTTGCAACACCCAAATCCTTCATTGCAAACTCTTAGATAGCTCCTTCTTTAGCTTGGCAATCTCCTGTTTGCATCTTCCTGCTATTAGCATGTCATCAACATATAGCAATAATATAATGTAGGAGTCACTGAAGTTCTTCACATAACAACAGTGATCTCCCTGACACCTCAAGAAACCATTGCTACACATAAAACTGTCAAACTTCTTGTTCCATTGCCTGGGAGCTTGTTTAAAGCCATACAAGCTCTTCTAAAGTTTGCACACTATGTACTCCTTACCCTGTACTTCGAAACCTTGTGGTTACTTCATGTAGATATCCTCCTTCAAATCACCATAGAGAAAGACTGTCTTGACATCCAACTGTTCCAAGAACAAGTCTTCGTTTGTCACTAGCGCAAGTACTGTTCTAATCGTGCTTAGTTTCACCATTGAACAAAAAATCTCATTAAAGTCAATGCCTTCTTTTTGTTGGAAGCCTTTTACCACTAGCCTTGCCTTGTACTGTTTGCTGCCAACACTTTCATGTTTTATCTAGTATACCCATTTGTTGTGCGAGGGCTTTTTGCCCTTTGGTAACTCTGCCAGTTGCCATGTCTGATTGGACATTAAGGAATCCATCTCATCTCTTATGGCTGACTCCCACTTGACCAATTCTTTAGCCTGCATGGCTTCATCATAACTCTCTGGCTCACCTCTATCAGTCGACAAGATGTAATGCAATGAAGAAGAGTATCTCTATGGCGATCTGAGGATCCTATTAGATCTCCTGATTGTAGTTGCAGGAGTGCTCTGGTTTCCTTTTGGAGCTATATTTTCTTGATCTTCAACTTCTAGATTCTCTACTTCAACTTCAAGAAGATTCTTCAATGGAATCACCTTAGGCTTCTTATCTTCAGAGCCTATACTTCTGGAGTTATTGCTACCTCTGTCCTTATACAAAGAACCTTCATTGAAGATCACATCCTTGCTCCTAATAATCTTTCGATTTCGGCACACTCGTTTAGAGTCCTATTCATCCTCTGAGCTACACCATTCTATTGTGGTTTCCCTGAGTTAGTTTTCTTCATCACTTCACCTTCACATCTATCTCATTCTCCACCATAGCTCTCCATCTCTTGAAAGTATCAAAGACATCAGATTTTTTTTTTTTTAGAAAGTAAACCCATACCTTCATGCTTGAGTCATCAATAAACATCACATAGTAATTTAAACCACTAAGAGAAGTCACTGTCGAAGGTCCCTATACATCAGTGTGAACTAGCTTCAACTTCCTGGCCTTAGGCTCTTTACCTATTGTTGAGAAACTGACTCTTTAGTTGCAACTCTCACACAAACTATGATCAATAGTTTTCAATCCTGGTAATTTTTCATTAGAGTGAAGCACCTCATTCCCTTCTCACTTATGTGCCTGAGTCTATGAGACCATAGTTCAGTATTAGCAGCGGAGTCAGTAACTGCTATGGTATCTTTGCAACTGGAATTAATGTAGAAAGTTTCAGCTTTATGTCCTCGAGCAACGACCGTGGCTCCCTTTGTGTTTTTCCAACCTCCACAATTAAAGGTCAAATTATGTTTATCACGATTTTTTGTTGGTCACAAAAATTCCATTTGATAACCAAAACAAGTCACACATATCAAAACATGAAATCTGCCAATACAAACAAAACAGTGAGTAGTCCTATCTAACATTCATATAATAAAGTATTTATATCACAAAATAATTCAATAAAAATACTACATGTAATAGACACCTAAAATTATAACATATCCAAAAATTACTTTTAAATAAATTCAATACAACCCAAAACGTGTATTAGAAGTTAGAGACAAAAATAAACTTCAAACATATCAGGCAATGAGTTACACGCGATCATCATTCTCAAACAAATAAAATAAATTTACTTAGACCCTAAAATTTTTATGACAACCTAATAACATATAAACACAAAAGCACAAAAAGTTTCATCACCAAATAATTCGTTTAGATATACGAAGAGGTTACATAAACAATAATTCCATATTTTACTGATGAGACGGCCACAAAACCTAGCGTTAAATAAATTTCAAGAACTCATAAAATATTCATCAAATCATCACAAAACTTTCTAGTCCATAACTTAAAATATACATAAACATATTTGTAAAATTTTGTGAGAAGTAGCATTCCTTTGCCTTAGGAACAAAGACTGCGTTTTGAGAAATTTTACCAATTAGCAATCATAAAATAGTGAGAGGTAGAGAATAAAAATTTCATCTCTCAGCATAAAAAATTCCAAATAAATTGAAATTTTGAAGGATAACACATAACACATACATAAATAACATATTAAAATTTCAAAGCAAACAGAAATTCTTAGTCTAAGTTATAGGGGTCTGATTACAAGGTAATCAAAATTTCAAAAATGCTGAAAAAGAGTTTCTTACCTCAAAAGAATTCTTCTCAAGTTTCCTTCGAATTTTTCTAAAAGAAAACTCAATATTTTATTCAAATATTTGTGGGTAAATAAGAGAGAGAGAGAGAGAGGGAAAGGAAATCGTGGAGGAAGAAAGAGGAGGAGAGCGTGGGAGGAAATGGAGAGACTAAGAGATTTTGTGGAAGGATACGTGAAAATAAGAGTGATATGATGAGGGGGTTTGATTTTTTTTTTTTTTCTAAAATGGCAGCAATTTTCCAAAAGAAGAATACATAATCGTGGGAGATTGAGGGGAATTTGGGAAGACGTAAATGATTTGTTCTACTTACCAATTTTCAAACCTTAAAAAAAAAGGAAACTTATATCATAAATCAATCATCATAAGAAAAGTCAAATATTCCATCCTATGAAATAAGAAAAAGACAAAAAATATGCCAATTACTCAGAATATTTTATCCAATCACAATAATAATCATTGTCACAAATTTTTAGGAGATTTATGCTAATAGCTCGTCAGCAGTCTTCGGCCTGCCGACTACTCGTTTGGGCTACTGAAGTTGTGAGGTCCGACCTGCCGACGAAATCCATCAGCCTGTCATTCTGTGAGAGACAATTCAGCTTGCCAACTTTGAAGGATCGGCTTGCCGAACTATCGTATACACTAAAATACCACAAAACATAATTAATTATTTTGCACACATTATATCTGACATGAACACCTTAAGCACATCTATTCCACGTGACTGTCACCTGTCATAATACTCAAAATAAAATAGTCAGTAACATTATTTTATAAGAAAAATACTAAACGTCTTTATTTATCTAACAATATCTATTACATGAAAATTGGCGGGTCTTACAATTCTCTCTACATTATAAGAGTTTTGTCCTTGAAACTCAGAACAGTTGCGGATACTTAACCCTCATGTCATCTTCACGTTCCTATATAGCTTTTTCCACTTGGTGATTTTGCCATAGAACATTAACCAAAGGAATTTCTTTATTTCTCAAGATTTTAGTCTTTTGATCTAAAATCTCGATTAGCTTTTCTTTGTAGCTGAGGTCATCTTGTATTTCGATCACCTGTGGCTTAATTATATACATAGGATCTGGGACATATTTCTTAAGCATCGAAACATAGAACACATCAAAAATGGATGACATTTTCGATGGTAATCTAAACTGATAAGCTACTTTGCCTAACCGCTTCATGATCTCATAAGGTCCGACAAACCTTGGGTTTAACTTACTTTTCTTTCTAAACCTCATGACTCCTTTCATCAGTGCAACTTTTAAGAACACAAAATCACCTATAACGAATTCTAAGGACCTTCTTCTTTTATTAGCATAACTTTTTGTCGGCTTTGAGCGGCCTCTATAATCTTTCTTATCATCTTTATCATCTCAGAGGTTTCATTAACAAAATTAGTCTTTTCACCATTAATGCTTTCCATCAACTTCTTTTTTGTAGCTTCATGCCAACATATAGGCGACCTATATTTCCTCCCATACAGGGACTCATAAAGTGCCATCCCAATCATCGCCTGGTAGCTATTGTTGTAAGCAAACTCTACTAATGGTAACATTTTACACTAGCTGGTCTTAAAGTCGAGAGTACATGCATGGAGCATATCCTCTAAGATCAAATTCGTCTTCTTTGTTTGGCCGTCCATATGAGGATGAAAAGCTGTATTGAAGTATAAATTAGTTCCCATCGTATTCTGTACACTTTTGCAAAACTTTGATGTGAATCTACTGTCATGATCCAAAATGATAGACTTAGGGATTCCATGAAGTTGCACTATCTCTTTGACATAAAGTTTCGCTAACTGCTCTGTAGAATAAATGATCTTGATGGGAATAAAATATGTTGTTTTCATCAATCAGTTGACAACAACCAAAATAGCATCATATCCATTCAGAGTTCTGGGCAAACTAGTAATGAAATCCATAGCAATATCCTCCCATTTCCATTCTAGTATCTGAATTAATTGTAAATCGCCGCTAGGTCTTTGATGTTTAGCTTTGACTTGCCGACATGTTAAGCATTTCTTCACATACATTACAACGTCAGGTTTCATTCCAAACCACCAAAAGCTATCCCTTAGATCGTTGTATATCTTTGTTGCACCTGGATGAATTGAATAAAGAGTGTTATGAATTTCCACTAAGATTCTTTCCCTTAAACCATCAACATTGGAAACACATAAGCAGTCTTTGAGATATGGAGTTCCATCATCTATAATATGAAACTCTTCACATTTTCCTTCCTTTATTTCCTACTTAATCGTCGCGAGGCTTACATCATCATTTTGCTTACTCTGAATCTCATTAAACAGTGTTAGAGCAAGAGTGAGTGTTAAGAACTGCCCTGTTATGAGTTCCAAACCAAAGTCCAAAATTTCTTTACTTAAAGGCCGAGACATTGCTTATAATGACATTAACATGGCAATGGTCTTCCTACTTAAAGCATCAACTACTCGATTAGCCTTTCTTGGATGATAAAAGATTTCACAATCATAATCCTTCGTCAGCTTTAGCCATCTTCGCTGTCTCATATTCAGATCCTTCTGAGTAAAGAAGTACTTAAAACTTTAATGATCGGTGAAAATCTTACATTGGACTCCATACAAGTAATATCTCCATATCTTCAGTGCAAAACAATGCTGCTAACTCGAGATCATGAGTAGGATAGTTCTTCTCATAATCTTAAAGTTGTCTCCAGGCATAAGCGATCACTATATCATTCTGCATGAAAACAACACCAAGGCCCATCTTAGTAGCATCACTGTAAATTACAAACCCGTTGTTCCCTTCAGGAATGGACAAGATTAAAGCCATGGTTAACCTTTTCTTTAGTTCTTGAAAACTTTTCTCGCATGCGTCTATCCATTCAAAATTCTTTAACTTTTCTCGCATGCGTCTATCCATTCAAAATTCTTTCTCTTATGAGTTAGATTTGTGAGTGGCACTGCTATCTTCAAGAAGCCTTCCACGAATTTCCAGTAATAACCAACTAGATCCTAGAAGCTCGTTATCTCACTTGCATTCTTTGGTCATTACTAGTTGAGAACAGCTTCTATTTTAGTAGGATCTACCATTATCCCTTTCTTTGATACTACATGCCCCAAGAAAGACACTTTGTCGAGCCATAATTCACACTTAGAGAACTTTGCATGCAACTTGTGTCTCTTTAAGGTCTCCATCACAATTATCAGATGCTCAGCGTGTTCTTTCCGACTCTTTGAATAAACCAGTATATCGCCGATAAACACAACAATAAATTTATCGAGGAAATCCTTGAATACTTGGTTCATCGGGTCCATGAAGGCTGCAGGTGCATTCGTTAGACTGAAAGGCATATCCACAAATTCATTATGACCATACCTCGATCTTAAGGCTGCCTTAGGGATGTCTCTTTCTTTTATCTTCAACTGATGGTGTCCTGACTGTAAATTAATCTTTGAAAACACAAATGCACCTTTAAGTTGATCAAACAAGTCATCGATTCGAGGCAACGAGTACTTGTTCTTGATCGTCACCTTATTCAACTCTCTATAGTCGATGTAGAGTCTCATAGATCCATCATTCTTCTTGACAAATAAGACTAGTGCTCCCTATGGTGGGTGACTAGGCCAGATGAAGCCTTTATCGAGAAGTTCCTTTAGTTGAGAATGAAGCTCTTTCAACTCTACTAGGGCCATTCTCTATGGTGCCTTCAAAATTAGGTTGGTGCCTGGAGTAAGCTTGATCTCAAATTCAATCTCTCTATTAGGAGCTAAGCTTAACAGATCATCTAGAAACACCTCTAGAAATTCTCGTACTACTGCAATATCATCAATCTTTGTTTCTCTTCTTGACTTTTATCAACAATGTTTGCCAAATAGCCTATGCAGTCATTTGCTAACAACTTTCTTGCTTTCATTGCTGACAAAAACATACTTGGCTTCCTTCTAGACTCGCCCATATACACGAACTTTTGTTCACCTTCTGGATGGAAGACCACGTTTTGTTTCTGGCATTTGATGGTAGCATTGTACTTGCTTAGAAAATCTATCCTAAGAATCATGTCATACTCGTATATATCGATCATAATAAAATCAATGAAGAGTTCCCTTTCAAAAATCCATAGAGGAACAGTAGTAAATAGTGCGTAGATATCATCACTTCCTCGGAGGGTAGTGTTTTAGTGAATCCCTATCTCATTGGTTCTAAACGAACCCCTAACTTCTTAGCAAAGGACAATGATACAAAAGAATGTGTGGAATCCGTATCAAAGAAAACATGTGCATTAATAAAAATACTTGAAATTTGACCAACGACCACATAAGAGGCTTCAGCAGCCACCTGTTCTTTCGTCATTGCATAGATGCAGGCATTAATAGGTGGGGTTTCGAGTCTTCCCTGACTAATCAGTGGTTCCTCTAAGGCAGCTTGCATCTGATAGAGTTGGGCATAAGGAGCTCTCTGTTGGGCTTAAACATTAGTCTAGCTGGGGCAATTCTTGGCAAAGTGGTCTTCACGTCCACAAATGAAACACTGGTTCATCCCCAAATGACGTTCACCTGGATGTTTCTTCCCACATTTGGTGCATGGTTGAATCTGCCTGTTATTGTTGTTGAACTGGCCACCATTATGCTTCTTATTGCCTTGGCTCTATTCGTTTTGAGAGTTACCCTTCCTCTTGTTGTTTCTCCAGTTCTGGTTGTTGTTATTGTTGTTGTTGTTGTTCCTATTTTTAGGGTGGTTCTGATGCTTGCATTGGTCACCGATTGGCCTTGTTGAGGCTAGTTTCTTCTTAGCTTTGACAAATGAAATTCAGCACGTTGGGCCCTCAAGACAACGTGTTCTTGGTTTTTGGGTGGGCTTGCCCCGTCCACAATTACGACAATCTCTAGCCTTAGGACTCTGATCGATCTTCTAACCCTTTCACTTTCATTGCTAACCATCCCTAGACAAAGACGAGCTAACTGATCAAATTTAGCTACCACATCTATAATTGACATGTCTCCTTGATGCCAGTTGTTGAACTCATCGTAATGCTTCCGAGTAGTATTCATATGGAAGAACTTCATGTTGAATTCATGAACAAAATCGACACTTGTCATCTCATCGACATTCCTACTTTATTCGATTCTATCCCACCAAATTCTAGCCTCCATGATAAGGCAGTATGAGGCATAGAGAACCTTCTCATTATCCATGAAACTCATGAGTTTTAGAGTGGCCTTAATTGTCTTTAACCATCCTTGAGCAACTAGAGGATCTTTAGAACCTTCAAAATCTACTGGTTTGACCCTCTTCCATGTGACTAATAGTGGTCTCTGATAGACCAGTCTTGATTCTGCTGTAAGAGTCGAGACTTCATCTACTTGTGGATAGGGAGGAGGAGGAGGCATTGCATTGCCTTGTCGTTCACCGCCTTGACCATTGGCTCTTAGTTCTTCAATTTCCCTTCTTTGCTCTTCAAGTTGCCTTTGTAGCTTGACAATCATCGTCATTAGCCTTTCGTTAGTTTAAGCACGAGTTTGCATTCTTCTATGGCCGTCCATCATTGATTTCCTAAAAGAATAGGAACTTACGTATAATCTTCCAATTTATGAGACAAGATTTCACTATTAGGGCATTTATCATTAAGCAACAAAATCTTATACTTATCATCAAACTTGCATCCTTAACAATTATCTTAGAATATAATTACTTAGAGGACTTGGACTGACGTGTGGCGATATGAATTAAAAACAAAAATTCGCTCTAATACCAAAGCCTGTAACGCCCTGTTACGAACGTCACAGATGTCGTTACATTCATTCTTTTTTTCATTTTTTAAGATAAACCATTTAAATGAAAACATAATTTGGAAACATACCCCAAGATCCATGCATACATTTTTAAAAACATTTATTAAATTACTTGGTTATAAATATTATTTAAATAGTTTATCAACTCCAAAATAATAAAACCATAATTTAAAAAAAAATTAACACAACTTTTAAAATCTACTTACATAGTTTGGTAGGCCAAACTTCAAACATCGGCAAGCCGAACATGATCGGCAATCCAAACTTCAACACCGACAAGCCGTCCGAGGCTCTACAAAATTAGGGTTTTAAAACACTTGGATTGGCAGGGCGACACAAGGTAATCGACAAGCCGATACATGGTAATTAATAGGCCGATTATAGCATCGGTAGTCTGATCAGATTGGAAGGCTGATCTGCTATTAAAAACAAGAAAAAATTTATTTAAAACAAGTCTCAATATTTCAAAGTGTGGAAAGATAAATAATAATTATATAAAGTTATAGAGACATAGTTCAAATCTTTAAAACTCTTTAAATAAACATAATTTATAACTTTAAATTTCTTCCTTTGCGTTCTTCTATTTTCAATCCATTGTTCTTTGCTCACACATCCGTCTTTGTCCTCCATCTATTTCATAGTTCTCTTACCCTTATCTACAACATGATGTAAAACTAAGCAAAAGCTTAGTAAGTAAATTTCGTATCTCACAACGTAAAATATTTTATGAACATCTTTATAAAACATCATAACTGTAATCATCATCATCATAATAGTGCACTAGGCATAGTTTCATATAAAACATATCTTTTGTTAACATTAACTATATTAAAACTTCATTCATTTTTTCTTTAGGGGCCCAAGTATTGCACCATTTTCATCATCAAAGGCGCACTGTCATGAGAGGAGAGGAGTAGCTAATCCCAAACCAACCATGACATCATAAACATAAACACAACATAACATAGGGTGTGCGACACTTATTTAAGTGATACATATATATATATATACATATATATATACTTACATGCTTTGGAAAAACATCATCATCAAAACATGCATAAACTTTTATACATCAAAACTTTCAAAATAAAACATCATGTATAATGATCATGGAAAATCATCATAAAACCATTATGAACACAGATTGCAAAGTTTTATAAATTTTATCATGTTATAGGTGAGAATGTACTTACTTGATTAGCTTACTCAACCTTAATTGTAGATGACGTCATTGCGATTTTGATGTGCTCACTTCTTGGAATGTTCATGTCATTTCCATATACAATAAAATTAATTTTCATTTTCATGAAATCATTCAATACCGCATGACATCATCCAATACCATATTACATTACACATACATTCTTCTCGTGAAAACATTAATCCCTAATATATTTTATCAGCCTTTAAAACATTAGAACAAAACTGTCAATAAAGAATGCTGTCTAACCCTTACAAATTTATAGCTCAATAACTTACAATTTACACACAATTAAAGCATGAGGCTCTAAAAGGACAATGGGTGATTGACAAGAAATTTTAAGCATAGATCCTTAAGGAAGAAGTTTGTTCTAAATAAGTCATCTGAAAACTGAGGTGGAGTTTATTGAAAATCAGTTCTAATATGACCAAGTCTTTCAAAGACTTTGCAACACTTCAGAATCAGCACTGTGGATTACTCTTATGATCAGGCAGTGGCATTATTGTAATTACTCAGTTCTATTATTACTGTTACGTCTTATTATAAGGGCCAGCCGTTAGTGCTAAAATGATAAATATCTCTAACAAATTGGGAGTTGTTAGAGTAAGGAAAAAAACAGAGACTGTTTTTGTCAAGTGGCAGATAAGTGAGAGAAACGATTGAGAACAAAGGGGTTTTAGAGTGAGAAAGGGAATTTTTCTAAGAAAGCTTTTGCTGTTCATTTTCACAAGAAAGTATTTGTACTAGTGAGAGTATAAAGACTTTGAGTGTTTTAATCTTTGAGATAATAATAAAAAGAGACTGAATTCTTTGATGGGAGTTCATGAGGACCTAGGCACGATGGGCCAAACCTCGATAAAATTTGGCATTCTTTTCTTTTCTATGATTCAAGTTTTGGTTTGTCTTCTGAGAAAAGCAAAGAAAGCAGTTGAGGATTTACTATATATATATATATATATATGGTGGAGCCTTATAATCATAAGTTAACTACACATCTTCAGCAAGCATAATGAACAGAAAACATTAATTACGAATCAGAACCTTATAAAGAACTGAATTTTCATTGAAGGTCCCACTTCCATGTAAATGATTATAAACAACATCCAATACAACACGTAGTCCAATATCGTTGAGTGCCAATGCCAGATATTGTTGTGTTTGATAGTAAAAATTTATCAATAGACACCATTAAGGTAAACAACAGGAGGGAAACGTAAGGACGCTGAAAGCAAATTTCATTAAAAATTATCCAGTATCAAATGCACGTAGAGACATGGATTAAGAGTATATAGGCCCAATATAAAATAAATAAAAATGTGTAATATAAACAGGGTAATACTTACATTTTTGGGTTCAAAACTCTAAAAGGAAAAAATAAGAGGAGGAGATGGCACTCCCTTAGGATAAAAGCCCCATAATACATTGTGTAGGAATATGACTTGGCAATGACGCTGGACAATGAGTCCTTTCACTTGATTACTCAACAATCGATATATTGTATTATTTAGTGCATCCTATTGGGGAATTGAATATAAAGTAATATATAAATGATAATGGACATGTGGAAACTAATATAAATGATAATGGATATGCGGATGCTACATAAGCTTGTTATAATATATGTATATATATACAAAAATGGTAATTATTAAGCATCTATTGGTTGTAGACATAATGGGCTTGTTAACAATTTATTAATGATGTATTGAGGAAAAAACTAACCATGCAGGTTTATTATAATAAGTAATAAAACCAAAGGGCAAGTAATGGTTTCCTTACTGAGCATGTTGTCACTCATTCCTTTATATTCTTATCTTTTCACGATTTTATGCAATGTGAGAGGACAGTGCATAGATAGTCTACGAATTATGTTTAATATCCAGTTGGAGCCGTTCATTGTTTAGAATATTCTTCTTTTTGATGTAAGCATTCCTAAGTTTTATCTGTGACTGTATTAAGCTGTTCGAGGGTTGAAATAATGATGATAACAAATTTAATATATTAAATTAAAGGTGTTTGAATTAAACTGTGATTTCTATTGTTTTATGTTTGCTTTTAATTTCAAAATTTGTTTCAAGTTCAAACTTTTCGTAAGTTTGACATTTTATTTTATTTTGTAGTTTTTTATTTGATTTATTAAAAACTACTAACTCCTACTTAAGAATGTTACAATGACTCTAGCAAAATATATGTTTAGTAGCCCTTTAAAATAATAATTTTACAAATGATGTGTTGGGAAAATTACGTTTTCTATTATTTTGTAGGCAACATATAAAATAACAATTATATTATGACTGTTTAATTATAATGGGTTATTTTAAGTGATCTATTCATAGAAAGTCCATAGCTACTAACTAAGTATGAGTTTAATGAGTGGATACCTAATACTGACCTAACTAGTTTTAATAGAACCCTAGTGGAAAATTATATAAAGATGTTGTAGGTTATGATCCACAAAGACATTAAATCATTCTACAGCTTTCTTCTCTCCTCATCAAGAAGAGAGAGAACCTATTGAAAAACTAAAGTGATTTGATTAAGTAAAACAATAACTCGTTCATCTATCATCATAGTAATTCCGTAAAACAACCGATTGTTGTTTTCATGGATACATATATTTATTCTTTAATTTAGTTTCTTGATAATCTAACATGATATGATTATAAGACTATGATATTGATATCTTAGGGTTCTACAGCACTATGAATATCTTGAATTAAGAATTATAACATGCTGCCTTTATGAATTATTTTCATTTAGTTGCCTCATTAAAATAAGTTTTCCATTACTTAAAGTCTAAATATATTTTCTTGCACTATTTTGAATGCTTTTTTCTCATATACGTATTTCGAAAATAATTTACTATCCAGTTCATCTCACTATTTGTTGTGCTAAAACGTGCTTTTACTAAATGTATTATTTGAAACATGCCTTGTTGAAATACCTTTTCTTTCATTTGCCCAAGTCATTTTTCTTATACATGTGTCCGTATGTATTTCTTTTCCTACAACCCTTACAACAACAAAAGTGAGCTTATTAATTATTTTTTCTAACTAACCCACTAAAATAATGTTACTAAAATATGCCATATTCAAACATTTGTTTCCACGCAATCCTCTATAAACCACTATTTTATTACTAACACATTTTCTCTAATTTGACCATGTTGCAGTAACTATTGTTAAATGTGTTTTTTCTTAAATAATTTTTATTCTTGTCGTCATCTTAAATATTTTTTTTTTTACTTTTTTGCTTCCTTAATTTCCCATTTGATTTACTTGTTAATATCTTCTCCCCAATTTGCTTCCCTCTCAACCCAAATGAACTTTTTTTTTTTTTTTTAACTTAGGGATAAGGAGATTTGAAGTCTACACCTTTTGATGGAGTCTGATTTGAATATACTACTAAACTATAGCTACAACCACAAATGAACATATTTCTAAACGTATATAATTATTTTTTTCCTTATTTGCCTCTATTGGAATAACATTTCTCAAGTGTGCTCCAAAGCAAGTATTTTTTTCCTCGTGATCATCTAAAACAATAGCTTTACAAACGTAACCCTTATAACTACTTTTTCCCTACCTCACAATAATGTTTCTCCCATATGTCCATACTTCATACTTTTCTAAACTGCAGCCATTTCAAACACCATTTTCTCACATGAACTGCGTAAAAATTTACTATCTAATTTATTCTACTATTCTTTTTAAAATTTGTTCTGCTTAAATATCGTGCTGTTAATAAAATCTTAAGATAATAATAAATTGAAAAAATTAATTTTTTGAAAATTACTTTTATGTATAAAAAATTAACAAATTGAATATGCATGCTTCCAACATCAAGAGCTTAATAAACTTTGCTACCAACAAAAACTTGTTTTATAATTTTCTTTTTAGCTTGTCCCCTAAAATTTTCAAATCGAAATTTTTGTACAATTTTCTTTTTGTTTTAATTATACATGAAATTTTCACTTTAAAGCACACTCATATTTTGAACTTAAATTGTTGTATAAACCAAAAATAAGAATCATATACTTTTATAATTTTTGGACTCTAAGATACATTAGACTCATGAAACTCTTATATATGTCATACGTACAACTATTTTAATTATTGAATTGACTTTCAAAGATTTGATTTATAAATGTCTACATTATAAATTTGTAGCTCATGACAAGGAACTGCTTCCAGTCATAAATTTAAGAAATAATCCAATGATTAATATATTAGTATATATGTAACATCCAAAAAAATTTAATTACAATTTATTATCTGTAAATTCGATCAATTAGTGTACCAAATTAATTTTGAGGTGCAAAAATTTATTTTTTTGCATAAACAACATTCTTTTACATATTTAGAATACATTTTTATCACAATTTCAATTTTTGAAAATATATCCACTATTTCCATTAGTTGCACTTATACCCCACATTTAACCTTATTAAAAAAAAAATCCCACACTTAACTTTTATGGCAAAAACACCCCAAAACCCTACTCATACTCCACTACCCGTTTGTCCCATCCCTAAAGCACCCACACATCATATTTTTCTGGTTTCTATGCCTAGAGACCTCCCCTCCACTCACCACATAGAGCACACAATCTACACACACTTCTCCACACTCACCTTCCCTCTTTCCCATGTTTCCCTCTCCCTCTTTCTTCATTTTACTGTAGAAAAACATAAAAGAATCCTTCTCATTTTGCTGCAGCAACACACCAAAAGACAGCTACCATCTCCTTCCATGAAGCCAAAAAGATCCCAGCCAAGAGAAGCTAGGTGAGCAGCGAACCAGAAGCCAAAAAACGTCCACCAAAGGCACACAAAAATCCTATGGAAAGCAACCTCATTTCATGTCCAAAAACCACCAAGAACCTTTCCAAAAACGTGGCCTAAACTCAGTACAAATCAACAAGAAACACAACTCAAACACTCAACCAAAAACCAACAAAAACAGCCACCTACAAGACCATCCAACTTCAAGGATTCAAGCTTGGTTTTCAATCCAAAAATGTGGTGTTTTACAAAGAAGTTTTGAGATAGGTTTTCCTTAATCCAAACTTAGTTTTTGATATGTGTTTTTTTCAAGTTTAAAACATGATTTTCGTGTTTAAAGTTCATAAAAATTTATGGGTATGTTAGCATGCATATTTAAGCATCTATGACCATAAAACTTGAGTCTTGAGCTAAAACTAGTAACCAACCTTCATTTTGATTTGACAACAATGTTAGAAACATATTAGAAATGCTAAAAACTGGTTACCCTAGCTTTATGATTAATGTTTAAAAGTTTTGAGCTTGAAGAGCAAACTTAAGCATGTTTTCGCTTTTACTTTTGATAAATGCTAGAAATATAGTTTTGATGATGATTTTGGTATAAAATTCATAGAAATATGTTTACTATGAGTATAGAATGCTTACTACATATTTTGAAATGGTTTTGGGATTTTATACAGTGATAATATGATTTGGTTTAAAAAAAAAAACTTAGTATTCTTGACACTTAGTAATACCTTAATAAGCAGTCATCCTTTCTCAAATTTCTGGGCTTAAACGAAAATGATTTTTATAGATTGATTTCCATATTTAAAAAATAGACATTCTAATCTTTCCAACAAGCTATCATTAGCCTAATTTGGAGTTGTATTTTATTTTCTATGAATTTTTCAAGTTTCAATTGGAAACTAGTAAATTTGCCTGTAGCAGTATACCACCTATTTACCTTAATAAACCACTTATTAACCTGTGTGCTGATTGAAGATAGTAAACATGCCCTTTTTGCAAAAGTATATTGTCAATAATCCATAGAATACCAACCATAGAATACCACCTACTAACCTGAAACAAGAACCCAACGTTGCTCACCTCCTAATCCGATAATGTCTTGTAACCTTTCCAACACTATCCTAAATGATTTATAAATCTTTTTAGAGACTAAAACATATAAATTACTTGGGTTTCTTATATTGTGTCTAAGTTAAAAGTTGTTTATTTTGGTATCCAAAAGTTGCATAAAAACTTTAGTGGCACACTAATGAAATGAATTAACACATGATTTACTTATGAATATGGTTATACGTTGAGCTTTGGTTTTGATTGTCCTTATATATGCCTTAGGACTAAAGACGTGTAGAGTTAACGTTAATCAGTTCCAAGATTAAAAGATTTTTCTTAAGCTTGAGAGGTAGGATTTCTAATCCCTTTTCTTAGTAACCATGTTTTGAATGATGTTGTTGGCCATATTGTTAAACTTTATGAGATGAGCATGTTTATTACAAAGTTATTTATGAATGTATTTTGCATATCGCTACAAGTTTGCAAAAATGTATATGATATGTAAATATGAGGAATTTCATATTTTGATGAATGGATTTGAGAATTTTGATTTAGACTTGAAATACGAAATTTTGAGCTTATTGGGAAAAATTAGACGCCACTAAGGGCAAGTGGATCCCGGATGGTAGATTTTGTTAATAGCCAGAGAGATCGGGTTATGTAGAGTGTAACTTCAGGGGCAGGCCCCTAAACCTCGTTGGGGAGCTCCGAAGCGTGAGCATTGGCTAAAGCATTATGAGTATGTTAAGTATATGATATATAAATGGGTTGGGAATGGAAAATTTAAATAAAATTGTCTTATCTTTTTCTAAATCATTTTTCTTCACTTGCAAAATTTTGTTATTCCAATTATTTATTTGCTTATCATATTGCTTATTTAAATTACTTTAATTGTTTTGAATTGTTAAAGTTTTCTCAAATATTATCCTATTGGGCTTGTAGCTCATTTTTACATTTAAATTAACCCCCTCTAGGTAGTGTTAAAGATGGTACTAAGTAAATTGTGAGCGTATAGTTTCGAGGCGAGGCTGGGCCTCAAATAGAAGACTTTCATTCTATAGTTATTTTCCTTTATTTCTGTCAAGGTATGTAGAATCTTAGTTCTTGTTATTTTCTCTTCTCTTGGACTATGGTTGATGTCATTTGTATCATACTTATTTAATTTATCTGTTGTATGTTTCAAATATGAGATTATGTTCTAACCCCAAACCAATGCCAGAAGCGTTTTTCCTTAACTGTTATGATTTAAGGTTCTTTTTTTCATTGAAAACATTGCCTACTTATAAATTCTAAAATATTTGGTAAAGGTTTTAGACATCCTAAAATGAGTAGACTTAGAATTATATGCTCTAAGGGCAACTTAGTCATTTTATACAAATAAGCGGAAGTTGAATCAAACGTTTATATTTTCTATTATTATTTGGAGATTGGTTTAGGAAAATAATTAAACCATTTTTAACTAATTCTTATATGTAATTTGATTTCAAGTTCTTAAAAATAAAAATATGTGGTACGTTTTACTTAACATAATTATTTTCCCAAAATTAAGCTTTTATGTCATGCCTCGTTTTCAAGTCGTGACAATCTACTGGTAGTGTAAATATAGAGTTTCCACCATTAATTTTGCCTACACTTAATTACAAACTTGGTTCACTAGGAATAATAAAAGAAAGATAGAAGTAAGTAGAAAAAACAGTAAAAAGAGAGACAGAAGTTCAAAAAAGATAGTCGTAAGATTATTTTAATTAGAAGTTATGGTTTAATTCACTTTCTCATGTGTTCTTTTGAAACTCTTTTTTCTTTCTTTTGATTTCCTCACTTTTTGAAAATGCGCAATGTGAGCTCTTGTTTGGTATATTGGTCCAAACATTACATTTTGTACCTTTTTTTTTTTTTTGTTTAAAATGGGAAGTTTAAAAGAAATAGGTTAAAAGTAGATCTAAAATGAGCCAAAAACATTTTACACTTTAGGTTCAAAAATGCTACAAATGGGATGGGGTTTAAATTCCAACTTAGGTCCATCATTGAAGTCCAATAAAGAAAATTACATATTATGTTATACTTTTAAAAATTATATTTATTTATGTCATATTTAGAAAAGTTTATGTTACACTATAATTTATATTATATGTTATGTTGTATTATAAATGAATATATGTGACATTTATAAAAAAATTATATTTTAAAGGATAGATTTATGAAAATTCCCAAAATATCTAATTAGTGGTTTGAAATGGCCTCAACATTTTGTTGCCCAATACCGGTTTAAAGAAAATCAGGTCTCATACCATTTCTTTAATACCAGTAATGTTTTGTATGTTTTTTTTAAATCTTTAATTCATATCACTTTTAACATATACAATGTCCAAATTCTTTCAATAAAAAATCTCACCATCTAGCTCTTTATCATTCTTTTTCTTTACTCTATGTTTCATAAGCTTCTCCCTCTCCCCTTGCGCCTCTTTCTCTCTTTTCTCTATAATTTTATTTCTTAAAAGTGATATATTTTAAATTTCTTTTAGAGAAGTAATAAGCATCGAAAGTAGTGATTTTTATCAAATTGACCCCGCCCGTTCAAGTGAAATTTTGGGTCAAATCAAGTGAACCATCTAGCCAAATGGTCCCTTGGATTTTGAAGCTTACGTCGATTTGGCCCCTTGGATTTTGAAGCTTACGTCATATTATCAAATACCCTAGCAGTGGGGGGCTCCCAGGGGCGTGACTTAGGAAACATTACACGTATGCTACGTACCATGTCGAAGGAAACGAGGGTAGGCCAAGTAGTTTTGTGTCTATGGACGCCCACTATTTTACCCCTTACATACCTTTGAGAAATTTTTTATTGTTGAATTGTCTATTCATAAAATTACTTTTTTGGAATAAAATCCAAGTCCATAATTGCTGTTACACTTTCTTTTCTTGATTGTCCCATCTTTTGTTATTTGAGATCAACCTAACCATATAAATAAAACTTAAATATTAAAAATAATTAAATAATTTATTTACGTGTTAAAATTTAATTTTTTATTTTTAAAAAATATTTCTTTTAAAAAATTATTGTGTCATGCTCTACCAAAAAAAGGAGGATGGATTTCAATGCCAAAGATCTACATTTTTTGAAAGGGAAACTTGCAATGCTAAGAGTCTCTCCATTTCTTGTTAAAAATTCTTGCTTTTTTCTAATTCAAGTTTTGTTGGTTCATATATATGAATTAACCCTTTTATTGTCTGCGGTAATGGGATACTTTTTTTTTTTTTAATTCTTATACTGATCAAAGCTGTATTTCGTAAAGAATAAATATATGAATCCATGTTTCCTAAAGAAAAGGTATATAAACCCACGCAAATCATATATGTATGATCGTTCTATTAGTAGTTTTTTAAAATCAATATTCCATTGGTAGCTTTTTAAAATCAATAATCCATAAACGATCAGTTTATAGATTATTTGGTGCACAAATAATAAAAGCGTAAGAAACACACGTAAACATATATGATAAAAACAAAGTACTTTTTGGCCAAAGAAAAAAAAGAGAGAGACACATGAAGAACTGACAAAAGCTCATATATGGTTGCAAAGGAAAATAACTAAAAAAAGGACATGTTAGACCGGATGGTAAAAAAAGCAATACAATTTAGTCGTAGGCACTTTTTTGAAATTTTAAAAGACGTGTAACAAGTGGGATGAGGGTGTTTAAAATAGTGTATGTAAAAATAGAATAAGAAGTAGGCGCACCTTTTAGGATTCAAATATTATATTATATTTTAAATAATATCTAATTAATCAGATAATAATATATTATTTAAAAAACTAAAATAATATTTAATTAATTTTTATATATTTTTTATTAAATGACATATTATCGTTAATTAGTTATACATTATTTAAAACACTAAGTATTGAAAAAAAGGATTTGAGTCTTCATTTTCAGTGAAGAAGTCCCACATATTTGCAAATGTTTATTTTGAGACGTTTGATATACCCACACAATTCGCCCCGTTTTGAAATAAATATACAACATGGGGAAACTTACGAAAATAATGCTCATAAACATCATACAAATATTTATCTTCATGAACGTCCTATAGGTGTTTAATAAGCGAATTAAAATTGAGTGTTATAATTAAAAGTATTATAGCATGCGGAAGCTTTACACGTATATGTTTACTTTATATTATAACATATGAAATTTTTATACTATTTAAATTAAAACTAAATTTATAAAACTTCATATTAAAAGTTTGAAGAATTAAATAACGAAAATGAGATGAAATTAATGGTGCCAACAACCCAAGAGTAGGGTGGTCAGGACACTCGGGTGCAAACAAAACGCGTAAACCCCAGTGGGTCTACTTTGTGGGAAAAAGTCACCGACCATTCATCAAAACAAAAAAGGAGTGTGGAAAAATGGTATGTAATTTAGTAGTGTTCACCAGTCAACATTGGCAACCGAGCTTTAGTTCAATTAATAGAAAAAGGAGTGTGGATGTAATTTAGTACATATTCACCAGCTAACATTGGCAACCAAGGTTTAGTGCAATTCAATAGAAAGAGGAGTGTGGAAAAATTGTATGTAATTTAGTTATACCAATAAAAAGCTCGTTTTATGATGTTCCATTTCCCTGAGAAGTAATATTATTTTGCTATTGCCAATATCGACTTTTGTGTAATTTGGCTAGAAACAACACCCACCAATGGGCTATGAAAATTTTCCGAATTTTAGAAGATGAACTTTTTTTTAGGCGCTCAATGAAGCCATTTTGCTTTATTCAATATAGTATTGAGAAAGAACCTGTCAAAAAAAAAGGGAAAAAGGAGTGTGGTCAAAATGATCCAAACGTATCAGCCGGTAGAACTAGACGGCCTGCACTGTCCATCAAAGGGAGGTTGAACATTAATATTTACACCTAACGCGGAATCTCAAGACTTTTATTCAATAATTTGATAGCCAAGTCAATTCTGAAGGGGAAAAAAAAAAGGCAGAGAAGAAGAGAACAAACGGGAGAAATTTCTCAGAAAAGGCATTCACTGTTCACTATGGCATAGATAACGAAATTGGTGGTCTTGGCACTCCTTAATTTGATCAAAAGAAGACCCCGGTTGTGCAGTAATAATGGTGGAATTCCTAGCGTCAAAGTTGGCTGGGGCCATCGTGTCGCATGCCGTCCAAAGAATCTCCGAATTGCTGTTCCATGAAGCGGCCTCTTTGGGTAGCGTGAGGAGTGATGTGGAAAACCTGCAAAAGGAGTTGACTTGGATGCAGTGCTTCTTGAGAGATGCCGACCGCAAGCAAGAGCAAGACGAGCGCGTCCGCAAATGGGTGGCAGAAGTTAGAGACGTCGCTCACGATGTAGAGGATGCGGTTGAGACTTATGTCTACAAGATCCACTCCTCTTACAATATGGTAAGAGGCCTTCACATTCGTAGACTTCACACCAAGATCAATTCCATTAAGGACGATCTCAAGAGCATTTGCGAACGGAGGCAGAGGTACCAAATTGACTTTAATAGGGGAGAAGGCGGCAGCTCCTCTTTGATGAACTTGAGAAGATCGTATCCAGATGACGAGGATGATGAAGTTGTTAGCTTGAAGGATAGCATGGCGGCGTTGAAGGCTCAGTTGATGAAAGAGGAAGATCGGCTTTGCATAATCTCCATTGTGGGAATGGCCGGAATTGGTAAGACAACACTTGCCAAGAAAATGTATAATGATGTTGGTGTGAAGAAGCATTTTGACTGTTGTGCTTGGGTTTATGTATCCCAACAGTATGTGACAAGTGATCTTTTGCGGGAAATCATTGTCCAAGTTGGTTTCCCATCTCGACGGAAATGGAAGATGGACATAAAAGAACATTTACAGCAATTGGAGAAAGCTGATAAAAAAGATATCTTAGAACAATTAATTAAGGATGAAGGAGAGCGGTTAAAAGACGCAAGAGAGCATGAATTAGTTGATCGGCTGAAAAAAGAGTTAAAAGAAGAGCGGTATCTTGTTGTTTTTGATGATATTTGGAGTGTTGTTGCTTGGGACAGAATCAAAAGTGCTTTTCCAAAAGGAAAGAAGGGAAGCAAAGTTGTATTTACCACTCGCAAGAAGGATGTAGCGTTGGTTGTTGATCCATTTAGCTGTCCGATCGAACCGCCACTTTTATCAGATCAAGAAAGTTGGGAACTTCTACATCAAAAAGCATTTCCAAAAAGTATTTTTCCCAATCATGATTGTCCAGAGGAATTCGAGAAATTGGGAAAGGAGATGGTGAAAAAATGTGGAGGACTTCCTCTTGCAATCGTCACGCTTGGAGGCTTGTTAAGAGCCAAAAAGTCATTAGAAGGATGGAAAAAGGTGCAGAGAAATACCAACTCACACTTGAATAATTCCAAATCCGAATATGGAGTGGTAGAAATATTAGCCTTGAGCTATCATGGTCTACCTTACAACTTGAAACCATGTTTTCTCTATTTAGGGAGCTTCCCAGAGTATTGGGAAATACCGAAGGGAAAATTAATACGACTGTGGATCGCGGAAGGCTTTATTCCTATGCAAAAGAACGAGATAGAAGAAGAGACGATGGAAGAGGTTGCTGAGCGATACTTGGAGGAATTGATTGATAGGTGCATGGTTCAAGTGGGAAAAAGGGACCATACAGGGACAGGAGTCAAAACATGCCGAATACATGATCGAATGCGGGACTTCTGCGTCTCCAAGGCAAAAGAGGACGACTTCTTTGCAATTGTTGAGCAGCCTGAGGGGAACACAAGTACAACATCAAATCAGCATTGCCATGCTACAATTCATTCACGCAGAATCGCAGTTCATCTTGGTAGTAGTTATGGTACGCACCATGTTCATTCCCAGATTCGTTCTCTTATATGGTCTGATGTTGATAATGATCTTAGTAGCTTACAATTGACAAACAAGAAGTTCAGACTGTTAAGAGTTCTGGAACTTGGTTCTGCCAGAAACGCACGAACTCTGCATAAAGTGCCGAAGGAAATAGGCAACTTAGTTCACCTGAGGTACTTGAGTCTTAGAAACTGTGAAATCTCTGAACTTCCCAACTCCCTAGGGAAGCTGAGGAATTTGCACACCCTAGACCTTCGGATGAAAGTATTAATGAGATTTCCCAAGACGATATCAAGGTTAATTCGTTTGAGACATCTCTTCTTACCTGATTATAGGCATACTAGAGATCTTACTTGGTGTAGAAGATGTCATTTTGAAATGGATAACTTGACAAATATTCAAACTCTTAAGCACATAAGAGCCGAGATATTGATCAGAGATGGTGCAGTCTTTAAGCTGAGTAATCTTCAACATTTAATAGTGCAATGCAAAACTCCCGCAGAAGTTAGGTTGTTGGTTGAGTCCCCTGCTTTTCAATTAGGCCGACTTCGATCCTTGGAGATGTACATGCAAGACAACCATGAATTTCCAGTTAGTCTTAAGACACTGTCTCGCTGCCATCTTCTCTCTAAACTATGTTTGGCTGGAAAGATCATACCGATACATTTGTCCGATCATCTTCTACGATACTTGCCCCAAAACCTCTCCAAATTGACTCTACGATATACCGAAATTAAGCAAGATGGGATTCGAGTTTTGGAGAGGCAATTATGCAATCTAAGATTTCTCCTCTTGGGTTATGACTCTTACAAAGACTCTTCAATAATATTCTCTGCCAACGGATTCCCCAAGTTAGAGACTCTTCAACTTTTCGGGTTGTTCCAAGTAGAGGATTGGATAGTGGAGAAAGGCGCAGTTCCAAGCCTTAAGAGATTAGATATTGAATATATTCCAAAACTGACAATGATTCCGCATGGATTAACGCACGTGACTACTCTACAAGAACTGAATGTCGTACGCATGAACAGATTCAGAGTCAGGCTTCAAGTCGTAGATGGAATTGAAGGGGAGGACTTCTACAAAGTACGGCACATTCCTTCCATCTCATTCCTGGACACCACGGTATAAACACATTACTTACATTTCTTTTTTTTTTTTTTTTTTTTTTTTTTTTTACTTAAGGGGTGTTTGGTATGCAGTAATCTTAAAGTAGGAATGAAAATCTGTAAGATTTTTATGTTTGATATATAGTAATAATCTCACTTTTTTTTTTTTCATGATGATGATGATAATAATTATATTATTATTAAATTATTATTATTATTATTATTTTATAAATTAATATTTCTATGCAATATAAATATAAAAATTCTATCACTATAAAATAATAATTTGATAATAATGTTAACATTAACAATATTAATAATATATAATATATTACATATACAATATC